>JAQYXR010001630.1:0-28801 GCA_030545055.2 Neoaliturus tenellus | reverse complement strand
GTGTCATACCTGTCAAGTGTCTTTTTCATGTCCTCATAAAAATTTGGTGTCTCTATAAGGATCTCTAAGCTATCGGTATCCATATATTGTAATTTGGCTTTATCGCCATATTTGACTTTAATAAAATTGTAAAAGAAATCATATATAAGTGTCTTTGATACGTCCAATATGCTCATCCCTACATAGATCGCTTTGTTAAACAGTAAACTCATTTTTCTCATGTGGATCGCCGACAGTTTTTCCGAAAATATTGTTCTGTGTTTGAACTGTGGCTTCGCGATCCATTTATCGATCTGCTTCTCCTGGGTAGCCAGACGTATATCCACTCTGTTTCTGATGTTCTCGACAGTTTTCCCATAAATTGAGTTGTTCATTAATTTGAAGAACTGTTTGGCCGATTTATTTGTTTGTTGTTTCCACATTTCCATGTTTAACTCTATGTATGGTTTCAACCACTTACTCTGACCGAAGCTCAACACTCTGTGTATTTTCTTGAGTTTTATTCCAAGGGATAAGTACAATTTCAAATTTCTATAATGAATGACATATTTATCTTTATTATACAGAGTGGTCAGGAGTTTAACCTCCTTAGAACCGGGT
The DNA here is from genome assembly GCA_030545055.2 of Neoaliturus tenellus. Taxonomy (NCBI): domain Eukaryota; kingdom Metazoa; phylum Arthropoda; class Insecta; order Hemiptera; family Cicadellidae; genus Neoaliturus; species Neoaliturus tenellus. The sequence continues at coordinate 28,201 of JAQYXR010001630.1, read as the reverse complement.
GGGCAACGTTTTTCCGGAGCGAGAGGAAACTCGGAATGTGAATCGTGCAGTTCCTGAGGATACTGTAAATCCACTTCTAGTATGTATCCTCTATCAGAATCATCAGCAATCTTCGTAACATCTATATCCGTGCCCACCCATTCGAAATCTCCATAGGGCATTGCTTGACACATAGACCAAGCATAAAGACCCACGGCATCTAAATACATAAGATAACTAGTTGGTTCGTCTTTTTTATAGTTATACATGTATGGGTTGTTAGCCTTTGCATAACGATTACAGCACTGGGATATCCCCCCACGGATACCTTTGGTGATCATCAAAATCATTTCATAATCGGTCAGCAGCTGCAGTTGTATTCCCGTGTGCTTTAACATGGCACTCCATGAAAGCCCGGGAGTTGTGAAAAACCATGCGGGGTCGAGTGAGTAAGTCTGTATACAAATCTCTCTGAAATTCTCCATAACATCGGCCAACAATAAGACATCAGTTTTATTGTATAGTAAGGTGTACTCTTTCATGTTCTGTATGCCGAATTCCTCCCAAACCTGTTTAGCATGTAAATAATCTAAATCACTGATGTCGCATTTGTTCAATTTATTGTAAAAATGTTTCTTGCTTGGTAAACTGGTTTCCAGATATCGGTCATCGCTGTCCATGTAATCATATGGATAAACACCCTTTTTAGTAAGCAAATACATTTTGTTCTTATCCGTAAATTTTTGTGTGTGTACAAACTGATCATTATCCAAGTTTTTTACAAGTGTATCAAGCGAGTCGATGGTAAATTTGAATGAATCCAAAAATCTTGCTCTTATATTGATATTGAAATCAACTGTATAAGATATATAACGTTCCTCATTATTCGGGATGACTTCTATTTTGGTTTTATCATCTAAACGTAGCATTTTTACGAACAGATGCGTGTCGTATCCGCTCAGGTTGTGTATAAATATGGGGACGAATTTCGGAATCTGATAGTTCAAGTTACAAGAGTTGTGTGCTATTCCGCGAAATTCACCAGTCAAATGGTCGTGATCAAAGACGGAATCATTTTTCAACTCTTTACCGCATATATGACACGTCTTCGCTTTTTTAGCGTTTTCTTTCTGTTCGTCAGTCAGCGGGTTCATAGGTTTTTTGTTTACCAGACAAAATTCTTTAATATCTTGCAATTCAGATTTCAATAGTTTCACGAATTGTTTACCAGCATCGACACCGAAATAAGTAATCGGTTCCTTGTAATCACCGTTCGCGTAAGTCGTGTATAATGCGAAGGTTCTAGCCGCGTGGTGTTAATATTTATTGGTGTTTGTGCCGTTTTCCGGTGGTTGACAAGTGTCTATCGGCTCGAGTATGCATTCGAAATCGGCATACATGACGAACGGAATTTTCATTTGGGATTTGTGATTGGTAAACTTGACGACATCACCTTTTTTTGGCATTCTAATTTTCACCGCTTCGTGTTCCTTACAGAGTTCTTTGTGACTTTGAAGCAGATTTTCTCTTATGAAATGCTGTAAACAACGCCTGCATATAAAAGTTTGATGTGCAAACCTACTGATTTGATTTCTCACCAACCTACTCAAGTTTTTTATATAACAATAATGAGATTTATTTGCCGTTTTCATATACAAGAGGTCAACATGTTGATCCTTTTCATTATCAGTCACAATCAAAGGATATATGTTAAGTTTTTTTTCTCCTGCAAAAGTATAACCATAAACATTGATGGATATCCCACTGCGTCTTTCGAATTTTTTCACATCATCTAAACTCACAGGAAATTCAATGTCTTTCAACGCTTTGTCAAAGTCGTGTTCGTATTCACGGTATTTGCTGACCCTGTGAGGATTTAAACCAACAGGATGTAAAGCTGCGAGTACGGACCATAGAAAACATTTCTGGTCATTGTTTTTAACATTTATGACAGCTTTTTTATTTTTAATAACGTCTGGCAGTTTAATATAGCTTGACCCTCTGAATGGGACATATTTGTTTATTGCCAGTTCTAAAAACAAGACTTATTGTCTTGGCACTATTAATAGTGCCACTCACACTAGTAGTGGGGTTTGGTTACTTTCAAAACGGAAGTCGTGCCAATTGCCAGCCGCTGCCGGCCAGCTGCCATCGGCCAGCTGCCAAATCAGTCGCTGCCGCCATATGCCATGCCATATAGCTTTAGGTGGGGAGAGGCTAAATCAAATGAAGGGGTGGAGAAGGGGTGAGGAGATGGTGTTAATTTTTGAAGTAGGAGTTAGTGTATAAAGGAGAGGGGATAATTGCTTCAAGGTCATACGGAGGGGGTTTTAAAAAAGACTGAACTCTAAGAGTTCAGTTTATCGGTGATCATCATACAGGTCAGTCGAAACCGACAAGGGATTGAAGAATAGCTTCTACATCATTTATTGTTGTAGAAGATACATCTGGAACTTGTACAGGGTTCTGAGGAGTTGTTGAAGTTGAATTTCTAGAAGGATTTTCCCTTGGATGAGTTGTTGATGATACTTCATGAACTTGAACATTTTCTTGGTTGGTTTCCATTATTATTGTAGTGTGAATTAGAGTGGAGATGTTGTTAGCTGAAGAGCATAGAAGATAATGAAGTAGGAATTATTGTCGGGGCCCTTATATAGGGAATGGTGGGGGTAAAATAAAAAAACTTGTTGAACACAGTCGATAGGTGTAACAAGTTCTAAGTTATTTAAGTGTAACATAGAACGTAAAATGTCGTAAATAACACTATCATCAACATTAACCTGAGAAGTTGTTGAACAGTATAATGGGTTAAAACTGTACTTCTTCCTAACTCTATTTAAATTAGTTTTACACTTTGAAATTGAAGGTTTAGAAGTACTTCGTAATATGTGTTGTGTTCGCAAAAGCTTTAATTTTAAACATTGTGTATTCATTGTAACCGATGTGTTACATTTAGAAGTTAAAAGAAGACTGAGATATAAAATGAAGTGTAAAAGAAATTGAAACAGAAAGCCAGAGTAGTAATTTTATAGGTTAGAATTTACAAAGGCTATTTCATGGATAATTCTAACCTCAAACCTAGTAAGTGAAGTAGTCATAACATAAAATTAACGAGAGATGATGACCGAGCGGATGCGAGGCAATGAATGTTTGTAGCGAGATAAACTACCCACCTTTATAGAGGCAATAACTCCAGCCAGATGGCGGCAGATGGCAAGCAAATGACTGGTTGACCGACTTTCACTTGAGTAGTAAGAGAAGTAGGGTTCTGTGTCTATCCCTACTCCTTGGGGTCAATGACCGACCGGAAAGGTCAATGACCTCCCCCCCCCCCCCCGAAAAAATGGAGCCCCCCCCCCCCTTCCCCTACTCTTTCCCCCACTCCTTCCCCCACTCTTCCAGGTCAATGGCCGGTCACCACCGGTTGTTGACTTTATGTGGTGAAACCAGACTAAATATGGCAGCTGCCATGGATAATTCTAACCTCAAACCTGCTGCGCATGCAACGAGTTCTCCGGATTGGAATAGTGACTATGCTATTGCGCATGCGCCTAGTCCTGTATTACTCACTTTAGCGCTACTGCACATGGATAATTCTAACCTCAAACCTTGGTTTTGCGTTGCTGTGCATATGCTGCTCCCCACTCCTTCGCCTTCCTTTTACACTGCTGCGAATTGGACTGGATTGAACACTGTACTGGAGTGAAACAACTTCCCCCACTCCTTGAAAACCCGAGGAGCGATAGGAGCTATATCTTTGCTTCAGTCGCCAACAAACTTTCATAGCGAAAGGTTGTTGGCAACTCAGCAAGAGGTTTCAAATATATAGTAGGCCTATATATATTTGAACTTCTTCTACTATGTTGCGTTTTTTAATGCAATGTGGTATGTGTGTGTGTGTGTTTAGTTTTAAGGTGTATTTAATTTAAGAAATAATTTGCGCATTGCGATGTTAGTTATAAGTTGGGTTTAGCATTAAGGTGTATTAATTTTTAAGAATAATGATGGTATTTGGTTGTGTTGAATTATTTGGTTTTTAATAATGATGTGTTGGTACTAATAATTTATGTTTGTTTTGTGCATTTGTTTTGCCTTACAGCTAGATGTTAGGGGGTAGATTAACTGTAAATTCAGAAGTTCAGTTGAACTTCATTTAAAATGGGTGGGACATCCGCAAGTCGGACTTTTTTTGCATTTTGTTTAGGAATATGATGGGTGGGATTAGTTTGGGTGGGGTTAGAGTTGCGTTTCTGCATTAACTGTTCCAGTTTCCCTGAAATTAATGGTTACGCTTTGATGCGGACGGGAAGTTACGCTTTGATGCGGACGGCCCAGGGACCTCCCTTGCAGAACGTAACTAGTGGGTTGGGAGTGGGAACCGTTAGGCAAACAGGGTGGTGGGAACAGTATTATTGTTTCCATCACCTTGGATCATTATAAATCTTGAATGACCTTGACCCACTTTCGGGGGTCAAGGTCATTCAACACCACATGACAGAACACACCACATGAGAAGAATTCAATAGTCACTGCCGGATGGGTTGCTCCTGATAAAGACACTATAACACCTGCTTCCAACGGTCATTTTGATTTTCATGTACCTTTACGATTGCTTTTAGGATTTGCTGAAGATTACAAAAGGGTTATAATAAATGTTAAACAAGAATTAGTATTACTCAGATCTTCAACTAATAAGGACTTAATACTTGCAGACCCTGCAACTACGGAAGATAAACTGGAATGGCAACTACAATTGGATAAAGTTGTTTGGAGAGTACCTCATGTAAGATTGGCTGATGAACATAGAATCGTATTGTTAAGAAAGTTAAAATCTGACCGTGACATTGTAATGCCATTCCGAAGTTGGGAATTTCATGAATACCCTACATTACCCCAAACAGAACGACAAACATGGACCGTCAAAACATCAACTTACTTGGAACGTGCAAGGTACATAATACTCGGTTTTCAAACTAAGCGAAAAGATGTTATTACTGCAAATGCTGGTCAATTTGATCACTGTAAAATAAAGAATTGTAAAGTTTTCTTAAACTCTCAATTCTTTCCATATGACAATTTAAATGTCATGTTTAGCAAAAAACGTTTTTCCATTTTATATGATATGTATGCAAGATTTCAATCATCATATTATGGAAAGACTAATACACCACTATTATCACCTGATCAGTATTATTCCAAAGCTCCAATAATTGTAATCGATTGTTCAAAACAAAATGAATCAGTAAAATCATCAAGTGTGGATATAAAAATTGAAATGGAATTTGAAGAACCAGTAGCGGATGGAACTTCGGCATACTGTCTAATTCTACATGATAAAATAGTTACTTACACACCACTGACCGGAATAGTAAAGAATGTACTTTAAGAATAATTAGTACAACTACTGCAAAATATTGAGGTTAGAATTATCTTCCTCAATTTTTAAGGTTAGAATTTTGTTTATAAAACACAAGTTGAAAATAAACAATTATGTAATTGTATAAATTTCAAAAATTTTACAAAAAATATAAAAGCAGGAAATTACCTAGTAGAAACTTCATTCTATCTTCAACCGTCGTTTGGGAAACATCGTTCGCAAGATGAATTCTACTAACGGAGAAGAAAATACACCTCTAATGGATGAAAATAGTTCTGATATAGAAAAGCAAGTTGAACAAGAAATGGATGAATTCCTCAAGTTTAACAAACATAAGAAGAAAGAAGAAGAAGGAGAAGATGAAAAAGAAGTAAAAAGAAAAAAGGTTGAAGTTAACATTACAACAAATATTTTAACAGAAGTATTTCTTCGAATTTTCTACCCTATTTCTTCATGCATGACAAAAAGTATATCTGTTGGAATTGTAAAATCATTGGATTATTCACCAATTGTTATGTTAAATCAAGGAAGTAAAATGGTTATCTTTACTGAAACTTCTTGGGATTCTCTAATGAAACATTTACATCTTTTGGAATGTTATTTAACTAACAACACATTTGGAAAAAGAACAAGATTAAGTTTATTAGAATCAAATATTGAAGTTGATATAATCAAACATCGTGGGGGACAAGTTGTTCGCTTCAAAGATTTAACTAGACATGATGTAAAATTACATTTCACTAAAGAAGAATTTTACACTTTAAGTTGTACTACCGGTCCTGTCACTAGATACTTAAAACAACTAGTATTTTCAAGTACAATAATTAAAGATTATCTAATCGATACATTGGACAGACAACCATTCATTCCAATTTTATATGGTCCTGTGGATACTTCAATTTTTAATCGAATACCTCAAGAAGTGGATATGTGGAGACAATTAAACAACTATCACACCAATTTTAATATAAACGAAGAAGCGCAAGAAATAAAAGAAGAACAATCGTGTTTGTAATAACAGTCAGTTGTGGATGAGACTTCATCATGAACAAACGGGTTTCGTTTTCTACTGCATCACAGTTAATGGAAGTTAAAAGAGGTATAATTGAATTTCAAGCTTTTCGAGGGAATGATGGAAATTTCATTATTAAAGAATTAGTAATTTTGGATATGAACACATCTGTAATTTATCATTACTTGTTCAAACCTCCATTTCCATTCAATAAACTAACAACTAAAGCGAAAGTTACAAACAAATGGTTAAACAAACATTTTCATAACTTAAAATGGGATGAAGGTTTTATTCATTATAACATGATGCCGCATATTATGAATCATTATTGTAAAGAGTTTAAAACTATCTACACAAGAGGATTGGAAAAAGCAAATTGGATACAATCATTTACAAGCAATGAAGTGATAAATGCAATAATAGATAGAGATTTCCAATGCTACTTTAATGAACTTTGTATTTCATCAAAAAGTTTTAAACATCGAAGGTCACAGTGTGCTTTGAAGAATGCCTACCGCTTGAATAATTTCCTTCAACAAAGTGGTGGGGGTAGCATCAGTGGTGGGGGTAGTGTCAGTGGTGGGGGTATTCTCGATAATAAAAGTGAGAGCGCTACCATGACACAGCATGAGTATTACTCGAACCTCCGAAGAGACAACATCTCCAACGGATATTCTTATTAACAAGAAGATTAGCATCAGCAAAAACATTAAGATGGCATCAAACAACTTACTTCAAAATTTAGTTGAACAATTCAACGCTCATTCAAAATCAACAATCCTACCTACAAAAAAATGTTCCGAGCTGAAAGAAGAAAAACACTACATCATTCATACAATAAAGAAGATGGAAACTTCAGTAGGTGATGCTATAAATTGCACATTAAGCGAGGCACCTTATACAATTGGTGATGAAGCAAAATTTCAAATCTTCCTACCAAAGCGCTTCGTACAACTACTACAAAATGAAGATCTTCGTATAATTCAACCCGGCGCACTCTATTTGGTATCACATGGACCAAGTGGAAACAATTCTACTGAACTTACAATTCATGTAACACCTACTACTGATTAGTTTGTACATAAGATTGTAAATATTTCTTTGTATTTGTTTCTCAATAAATATGATATAAACCTAAAAAAAAAAAAAAAAATAAAAAAAAGCAACATATTGTAATGTGTTTGTACATTACAATATGTTGCTTTTTTTAAAAATTCCATGGGATGACCTTGACCCAATTTTGTGTGATAATAAAAGTGAAAATCAACTTGTTAAATTCATCAGTCTACGACTACCTTTCGTACCGTACACATCTCACTCTCTATCACTAAATACAAAACTTCAACATGTCCCTAAAGGTTAAGTGTGCATCTTATGATACCAACACCATAACTACTTTTGAACAACTTGAAGATTTAACTAACGAAATGCGAGTTTTACTTACCGGTGGTTATCACTTAACTGTTGATGTTAGTGCTACTAATACAAGGATGTTCACTAAAACAAAATATTGCGATGATGAAATATTTTTTTCTACACAACCTACAACTTCTTCATCGCCAGCTGGTCAACATAACGTCAAGTTCCAGAAGTATTACCAATGATGAATAACTTTTAATAAATAAAATTACAACTAAGGAATCACGTGATCAATATCAAGTTCATAAAAAGGATGTAACAGTTTGATAAATAATCATTCGCTTCTCAGCTCTCGCCACAACAAGATCTATTCTACAAAATGTTATACAGAATGATGATTGAACTTGATGGGAAAATCTATGGAAAGGATTATAACACTGTTGAACAAATGACTCAAGATTTAGATGTATTAACTAAAGAAGGATATCAAGCTAAATTAATTTTAAAATTTCCTGAAGTACATCCACTATCAACAGAAGAACTTATTGCTATGGCTAAGGCAGAGAGAGAAAAAAAGTCTGAAGAAAACAAACAGAAACAAACTTCCTAAATTTCAATAATCCTTACACTTGTAAGGTATAATTTTTTAAAACTCCATTTGGATGACCTTGAAATTACCCCTACCACTTTTCATAGTACATAAAACTCGCTATTCATCACTATACAATCTTATTCTTTCACTAGACTCCGCAGCGTCAACATGGAAGAGCAAAAATACAAGTACAAACCTCGTTACTGTTGTGAACAACAGTGTACAGATTTAGGACCAATGATGGTGGATGGGTTAGCTTGTACTAAATGTGAATTCTTCGGATCTTGTTATTGCAAATGTAAAACAAAACAACTACCGCCACCGGAATTGCGAACTTTCAAATTTTACAAATCAAGATATTTTCATACATGTTGTCCTCAAAGATGTTTCAAATTTCACCCTCTAGATCTTGCTCATTGTCAACGCACCAAGTCTCATCAAGATGATTTTTGTACACATATGATAAAAAGATGTAAATACAGATCAGATTGGTATTCCGATCCTGTAGAACCATCAAATGTATAATTTCAGTTTTACACTCTTTTTTAAAACTTCAATTGGATGACCTTGAGATTTCCCCCACCATTAGTTCTAATTTTTATATAATATTAAATCATTCCACTTCCAACACTCTAACTAACAACATGGAAGGAAAATTTATCAAGTTTGAACATATAATAACTGACAGGGAGGAGATGGAAGAATTGTTTCAAAACTTACTTTCTGTCATTGACGAATATCCTATAAGATGGTTCAGAATTGTAGTTCAATATTTAAATCCTGGTGAATTGTTTTCTTCATCGAGTGAAGAGGATGAAACAACTACTTCGATTCAAATAATTGAATTAAAAGACGAAGAAGAAGAACTAAACGTTTTATTCAATCATAAGCTCAAGGTCCCCAATATAGAAGCCCCCTCCCTAAAAAGCCCCCCTCCCTAAACACCTGCTCAAGGTCGCCATTATATAAGCCCCCTTCCCTAGGCGCTAATCCTCATTCGATTGCTAACTCTCTAACGATGAACACTTCTCAATTGGCACGAATGAATGCTAGTTTTGAAATAAACTCAAAAGATGATTTACAAGAAATATTTAATGCTTTAAATGAAATTATAGATAAATTTAACGCTATTACAATGAATTTGGAAATAACTTACGCTTGTCCTATTTGTAATAAGGTTGAAAATTCTGATGAAGACAGTTTACTAAATACTACTCCTCTTACCCCTCTACAGTCGGACACAACTTCTGAGGCAAATGATGAGCAGCATCTTTCCCCCACCACTTCTATGTAACAACGCTCTTTCCCCCCACCACTTCTTTATTTAACCGACATTTCCCTCTTTTAACTCTCATTCCATCCTCGCCTCTTCAACTATCAACATCGCTTCTTTCAAAATTTCAAAAAAACACAAACATGATGGATATGATGGATGAAGTTCCATTTGTAACAAGGATGGAAGAGGATAAATTGAAATTGGAAATCAAACGTTTGGAAATGGAACGGGAAAACCAACTCGAGATGTTACGTTTGTTCAAACTTTTTAAATACATCATCTGGGGACTCTGCGTTTACCTTCTCATCGTCGTCGGTGTTTGTGTTTACAACTCTGTAGTTCATAACAAAACTTCAACTTGTTTAAACACTGCTGTCACACATTGATTGTATGTTTTTCACAAATAAAATTCACAAACCTAATTCTATACCTATCCCGCTATCACCGGAGTTGGTTCCACTCTCCGAACTATTACTCCGGTGGTAGCGGGATAGGGTTTTTTAAAACTTACTCTGGATGACCTTGACATACTTTCCATAACCCAATTGTCAAGTTGAATTTCAAATTTCAAATAACATCTCCTACCCCACCGGAAGCTATATGGCATGGCATATGGCGGCAGCGACTGATTTGGCAGCTGGCCGATGGCAGCTGGCCGGCAGCGGCTGGCAATTGGCACGACTTCCGTTTTGAAAGTAACCAAACCCCACTACTCACACTGTTACACCTTTTGAACGGTGGAAAGGGTATTCTGATTTTCAATGCGTGGCTTTTTAATTTCAGGCTGTTCATCTAAATCATTTCTGTTTGGCGACGGGCGTTTACGGGTACCGCTTGTAACGGATGATGTTGGTTGCTCACAGATTTTTTTATGTCTGTTGAAATAAACATTCAAAACAGTTTTCCCACATTTTTCACATGTTTCCTTTTTATAACGTGAATGGTCTTTATTAGGATTTTTTGAACATATCTTCACATGATGGGAGATGTTTGATTTTGAAATAGGCTTACCGCAGAAGTTGCAATTGACTTTTATTGTCCCTATTTTACTAACCAATCTATAATAGAAAATAAAAAAACATTAGAATAAATTTAAAATAAGGTTAAGTAAATTTCAATAAAAAAATTGACCTATCAGCTTCCATTTTATTACTTTTAAAATTACGTAAACATAGTGTGTATCAAACATTATACACATGGCCCTGAGCACGTAACATGGTGTGTATCAAATTGATACACATGGGGCCGGGCTCATGCTATAAAAAAAATGGGCTGGGAGTGATTTGGGACTGAAAGAGTTAAAACGCAGTTTTTTGCAACTCTCTTTCGTAAAAACCTCCAATTATACCTTCTCCGTTTTTATCAGCAATCTTGTAGGTGATAGGTCTTGTATTTAAAACATCGACAATCGTGAAAATTTCAGATGTCCAATTTTGTTTGTACTTGTTGGAAAACACGTCTTTTTTAGCCGTAATGCGTACTCTGTCTCCAACATTAAATTTCGCCTTTTTACGTGGTACTCTATTTTCCAGTTCATTGTACATTTTCAATAAATCCTGCTCATTGCCTTTATTCACATCTACAGGTCTCATTTTTATAGTATGATGGAAGTCGTGTTTATTATATTCATCGGTCAATTCTTGCAATATATCGTACCACTTGTGCGAATTTCTAACTTGGAATTTTACTTTTAATTTCTCATTTAACGTTCTGTGATATCTTTCGATTATGGCCGATTTCTCCTCGCTCTCGGTGTGGTACAATTTAATGTTGTGCTTTTTCAATGACTTATTAAAATATGTATTTTTAAATTCTGTCCCTTTATCAGTGTGTAAGAGCTTAGGCGGTGAATGACCGTCATTTTTCGCCCGCGCAATTATTTTTTCAAAAGCTGATGACACATCCGGACCATCTTTTTTTTTCAAAGGCTCAGACCAGACAAACTTACTGAACGTATCGATTACATTTAAAATATATTTGTACCACTTGTTTTCTCTAGCATATTCTTTCATAATCAACAGATCGGCCGCCCACAAGTAATCAATGCCTTTCATGACAATCCGGCGTTTTATAAACTTTTTCACGACGGGTCTGTGCAGTTCTTTCGCTTTCAAAACTTCGGGTGGGTCCTTGATGAATGAATTTTTTACACTACCACATATTGCACAATTTGATGTCGCCAACCATCTTTTATTTTTTGTTTTGGCAGTCTTAATATTTTCCGATGTTGTTTTTCTTTTACACCTTTTACAATAAAATTCCATTACTAATAATATAACAACCAGAGAGTTTGAAATAAAAATAGTTTTGGAAAAAAATTTAGCTAAATAAATTATATGATATAAATTTGTAAATATACATATATAGGACGTATAGACGTAATGCAACATAGACATAAAATACGATTGACTAAGGGTCAAAAAAATAAGTTGCGTATCGCTTATAAAAAACAGAAACTGGCTGTTTTAACTTTGAATAGAGATCAGTTAACAAACGGTAATGTTGAAGTTATGTTAACGGATGAACAACATAAACAAATATTGAAAGCTGTGAAAAATAAGAAAGGTGTAAGAGTGATATTAAGTCATACACAGTTGAAAAATAAAATTGATGGGGGTCTATTGAAAGAGATTCTGGAGTTGGCAGAAAACAACATTCCGTATTTTAAGAAATTAGCTTCACCCCTGATTAAAGAGAAAGTTGCTCCCACCATCAAAGAGAAATTCGTTCCGTGGTTAAAAAAGATAATTGACGAAGAGTTGGATACTATCATAGACAAAGATCCATCTGGTACTGGACTAAGACAAATGATAAATGGTCAGCTTAGTAAAATTTTAAATGATGTAAGAATTAAAAAAAATTAAACCCGTTGACGATGAGTGATCTGGAAGTGTGGGCTAGTAAATTGAAATTGAAGAACTTCCGTGGTGTTTTCAGACGAGAGCTTTTACCTCATGTACCTCAAAAAATAGAGTGCGGAATAATAAATCTAGGGAATTTGGACACGGCCGGCACACATTGGACATGTTATTATAAAAACGGCAAAAATGTGATTTATTTTGATTCTTATGGAAATGCCCCACCACCTTTGGAATTGGAAAAATATATAAGAATGAACGACGGTATTTGTTATAATTCAGATCAATTTCAAAACTATGGCGATCCGCCTATCTGCGGTCATCTGTGTTTAGAAGTTTTAAGACAGTTTTCGAATGGAAAAACGTATGATGAAATCAAAGAGGTTTTAAATAAAAATAAATACACTTTTCTAGAATGGTTTAAATAAATTATATTTTACATTTCTGGTGTTAATAAATTGTTTATTTAATTTTATTTTTTTAAATTAATTTATTACTGTGTGAAAGTCTGTTTCCTAATATAGAGATGTCGACTAACCAGTCTGAAGCATGGGACCTCCTCTCTGTGGAGCCCAAAGAACCCAGAGGGGTTTTGACTGACAAATTCATAAAGAGGTTTGATAGGTATTTGAACTGGGATCTGCTGTCTTCCCATTATGATTTTTCAATCGAGATGTTGCGGATTTACCCGCACAGAGTAAATTGGGCCAAGCTATTGAGACGCATTAAATTTTCGGAAGAATTCCTAACAGAGATGGTTCCCCATTTCGATGAATGCTGGGGTATCCTGTGTAAATATCAAACGCTGTCTGAAAAGTTTATTCATGATTTCGCAGGTAAAATCGATTGGGATTATGTGTTGTTGTATCAAAATGTAACTAGCAGATTTTTAGATGAACACAAAACGTATTTTGATGAAAAGGAATTATTCTAATTGATAAACTTATCCTATCAGAGAGATTAAAATGAAAAAATAAATACATCTGCCTCTGTTGGTTTGAATAAATTATTTTTAATATTTGTTATATGAATAAAAATTTATTATGATGTAAAAGTTTTTTTTATAATATAGAAATGGTGAATTTCAGATTATCAGGAAAGTCCTCCGAGTTGACTTTGACCTTGGAACACCCGATTCACTTGGACAGTGATGCACAGTATAAACTCGCTCTCACGGGATTTTTTTGTGAATACAATTTTTATAATTTATTCGAGAGTTGTAGTATAACATTTGAAGGTGGGGGAAAATTAGGTTTTAGCAAGGGGTATTGGACATTAGACTTAATTCAAAAACGTATTCAGAAAAGTGTAGATTCAATTTTAGAGCGTAATGCATTGGATAAAGATGATAAGAAAAATAAAGTGCAAGTCGGATTGAAAACATCAACTAAAGGGCACAGAGTGTTTATCAAATCTCCTGTTAAATTTCACATGGATAACATTTTTCGACATTTGTTAGGGTTTGAGGATAGTAAAATTCAAGAATATTTTGACTATTATTCAGCGAAGAACCGAAGCAACACAAGACCGTTTGACCTAATTGAAATTCATTGTGATATCGTGGAAAACTGTTTTGTCAATCACGACAAAGCTTGGTTTAAACATGGAGAGACTTCGCTGTTACACAGTTTCTTTCCAATCGGTGATTTCGGTAGTAAAATTGCAACCGTCCCAACTCCACCACATTATGTATCATTGAAACATGGATTGAAGAAAATTCAACAGATCAATGTCAATATCACAGATCAAAACAATAATTTATTAGAAATGTTTGATTCAAATATACATATTTATTTAGAATTGATTCGTGTGTAACATTTTATGTTAATTGAGAATTGAGAATTTATTATTTTTTTACCACATTTAGAAGTAATATTCTTAATGTAGGTAAAAATGAATGGTTCTAATTTTGATAATTTATTGAATGAAATCAATGGAAAATCTTACAAGAGGCTGAATGACCTGGAAGTTGGTAAAAAATATCTAGTAAATGACATAAATACAATTTCATCATCATACGGTATGAGAATTTTAGTCACATGTGATGATGTGAAATTCTATCTTCCAGAAAGCTGGAATAACAGATTGACGATGAACAATATTATGCAACTACTAAATCATAAAGGAAGCCTCTATGTGTTATACAATGGTAAGGTAGCACTTCCAGACAATAAATTTAAGCATGATATCGAATTTAAAGTCGAACAATAAAGATTTAATTTAAATCCTAATTAAAATATATTTTTGAAAAAATCTACATTTATTTTATTTGATGTGGAAATCATGATTCATATATTAGGAATCAATTATGACTGAAAACTATGAATATTATCTCTTGACCGATAACGCATTTGAACCTTTCGACGGGTCACAAGAAGCTGCTGGTCTCGATTTGAAAAGTGCTTATGATTATATCATTCCAAAGCGGGGACAACAATTAATAAAAACTGATTTAACTTTTAAATTTCCCAATGGTTGTTACGGACGAATCGCTCCAAGATCCGGCCTTGCCCTCAAGCATTGTATCGATGTTGGTGCAGGTGTGGTGGATAGAGATTATACCGGCAATGTTTGTGTTCTGTTGATAAATAATTCCGATAGCGATTTCTTTGTACGCCGAGGAGATAGGGTGGCGCAAATAATTTGTGAAATGTATAAAAAACCCCCTTGTGTAAGAGGATATCAAATAGAACAGACTGAACGAGATAATAAAGGATTTGGAAGCACAGGGTTGAACTAATTAATTTTATTTGTGTTCGTAATATAAATATTGAGATATAGACAATTTTTTATTTTTGAGAAAATTGCGAGCCGCTTCTCATAAAGGAATAAATGCATGTGATAAGAATTGTTTTGTATGTCGGAGGGGGGGCCGCGATTTACAGCCCCCCCCTCAGATATACAAAACAATACGTTTTTCACGGGGTCGCAGCTTAGAAAGCCATAAATGCATTTGATAATAATTGTACCTATCCATCATCCGGGGGGCCGCGATTTACAGCTCCCCCCCAGATATGCA
The DNA here is from genome assembly GCA_030545055.2 of Neoaliturus tenellus. Taxonomy (NCBI): domain Eukaryota; kingdom Metazoa; phylum Arthropoda; class Insecta; order Hemiptera; family Cicadellidae; genus Neoaliturus; species Neoaliturus tenellus. The sequence continues at coordinate 12,729 of JAQYXR010001630.1, read as the reverse complement.
AAACAATACGTTTTTCACGGGGCCGCAGCTTATAAAGGCATAAATGCATTTGATAATAATTGTGTATATATTCATACCAAAATTTATTATTTTAATAATATTAATAAACTGGACAAATGAAATTCACCGAAAAAGCACGGGGGTTGCAATTTGCTACCCAGCGGATATACGATTTTCACGGGGCCGCAGCTCATAAAGGTATAAATGTATTTGATAATAATTGCACCTATTTAAATCATTTTAATCTATTTAAATCCCTAGCAGTGGCCAACTGTCGCAAGGGGAGTCTGCCGCTTTTCATTTAAAAGTTATGGTTAACTTAAGAGGGCATCTCGTAGTTCCCTGGATTAAATTCAAAGTGCTCCTTGAAATCACTGTCTGAAATCCTGGAAAATGCCCTGAAATGGGCTGATATTTGGCCAAAACCGGCCAGAATCCGGTCAAAAACCGGTCAATTTGAAGCTGAAAGCGCTCAAAAAAAACTACGAGTGGCCCAGAACCGCTGTTTAACCTACTACTCGTGTTCCATATTTGATGTTGGTTATATCCGTGTCTTGAGCGGGGCCCCTCATAGCACGTGTTCCATATTTGATGTTGGTTATATCCGTGTCTTGAGCGGGGCCCCTCATAGCACGTGTTCCATATTTGATGTTGGTTATATCCGTGTCTTGAGCGGGGCCCCTCATAGCACGTGTTCCATATTTGATGTTGGTTATATCCGTGTCTTGAGCGGGGCCCCTCATAGCACGTGTTCCATATTTGATGTTGGTTATATCCGTGTCTTGAGCGGGGCCCCTCATAGCACGTGTTCCATATTTGATGTTGGTTATATCCATGTTTTGAGCGGGGCCCCTCATAGCACGTGTTCCTTATTTGATGTTGGTTATATCAATGTCTTGAGCGGGGCCGCTCATAGTACGTGTTCTATATCTTTTTTTAATTTTAAAAATTAAACTCAAAAATTTTTGCTTTATTCTAACATGGGCCAAAAAGTACTGATTTATTTTTAGTTTATCGCCATAGAAACCTATGTATTTAATATTCTTTGTTGTTAAAACTTTATACAAAAGTTATAATATTCTAAAATATTAATTCTTAATCTGATCTTATTTCTCTGTCCCACTGGCAATAAAATTTGCTATTCAGTTGTTATGGTGTGATAGGTCCAAAAAAGAATATTGTTTAATGGCGAAAATAATAAAACATTGTCTTACACTGCAATTAAAAGAGACGCAATTCGTACCTTGATTCAAGTTTTCTTGCCATCTGGATCATCGTCATAGATTATGTAACTTTTATTTTTCATTCCAAATAAACACTTTTTATGTGAAATAGTTTTGAATAAATGTAGATTATGCACCTTTATAAATTTGGTTGATAAAGGTAACTTTAACAAGAAATTATTTTCACTTACTTTTTTATTTATAACAAAAAACGTTTTAATATTTAATGAAATTAAATTTAAAACAATAAAATCTTTGCTCATTTAAATTAAAAGCTTAAATAATTATGATTATAAAAAAGTTTTATTTTAAGGACTGTTTGTTATTTTATGGTTTTATCCAATTTTTCGCCAATATTTGCAGGGATTCCAATAATTCTTTTTACGAAAAATTAAACATTTCCATACAATTTTCTGAGAATTAACCTGGTAATACATCTAAGATCGTGTTATTTTTGTTTCACCAGCTGCCGCTGAAGCCGAAGCTCAGCAGCATTGAGAAGATCAAGACGATAGGCAGATACTACATGCTCGCAACGGCGCTGTGGCCGTGGAAGGAGACCGATGGAGGGGTGAATGACCCTTGAAATAATGGGGCTAGGTGAAATAATGAGTGGGGTGGTTGATGAACAAATTAGCTAACACAACAGTGCAGTATTTAATTTACAAGATTTTAATTCAAATTTCAAGTTTATTTGTGATTGCAAGCGCAATTTGTGTTCATAGCAGTGCTGCATTTATCTCTCAAGGATTATTTTTACTTATGTTTTCTTTACATCTAACAATGTTTCTATTTTTTATTAAACAAATTGAAAAATCATAAGCAGTAAACAAATGAATGAAAACTGATGTGTTGAGCTAACATTTCATTTACATGTTACCTTTTTACCGTATAAACCATCTCAAAGTAAATTGTTTCCAAGGTAGAGGGGAAGTGTTGACAGTAACGCTTCCTAAAGAAAGTGAGTAGGAGTTTATTACGTAACTTTTATCAGTTCGTATTGTGATAAATATTCAAAAACTCGATTTTAAATTATTTTTTTGTCATAAATATATTACTAAATATTTAATTGTTTAACTTTTTGAAACAGAATAACTTCAATAACACGAACTTGATCCTTGCATAAAAGTGACTTATAATCTATATATTATTACTTATCGCCTTATAATCTTCAATTTGGACAATTATTTTTAGTTTAAACGTAATACACATTTTTAAGGACAATATTATCTATCCTGTTCTATCTTGTTTAATTCAAAATTTTAGATTATAAGTTTCCACCGAATTATTTAAGTTTACGATATCCAGATTCTACAGTATATCCTACTTTCAATAATAATAAATGATACTATACTATATTAGGTCTGGTAAAATTCAATTATGTATACAAAATTATCAAACGCACTTTATTATTTCCTTTGGTCCAAAATAACAGCTAAACTTTTTACCTGACTTCAGGTTATACTTATACAGATGAGACGTGTTGATTTTTATACAAAATAATGAACGAATAAATTATTTTTGCTCGACCAAACTTCGAAATATATTGTGACATAATATTTTCAGTCTATACAGAATAAACAAAATATTTCATCCAATCATGCATGTAAGAATCAACTGTTCATGTTAAATGAAGAAGGCCTCGCAACAGATGGGATAATTTAACTTACATTACTTATCTTTTACAAGGCTTATTTGTTTTAATAGTGCTAGAGATAGCCTTATGATCGAAATTCGACCATAATTTCAGTTGATCTGGACCCAAAGTTCAATTTTAACATTAAATAAAACATTTTATAATTGAAACATCTGTTCTTCCTGTTTTTCTAGCAGCGGTTTTTATAACAGCTGTCTAATGATTCATCAATTATTCTTCCTCCATAAGATTAACATGGGAACTTTGAAAGCCTGTGGGGCGTAGCCCTGGAATCCGATGTGAATTAGAATGTGATTCTGCTCATCTACAGGACTATACCTTTCAAATGGTATGCACGTATTTCTTCTACTATGCAGACGAGCTGAGAAAAAGTAGGAAAAGAAACATTCTTGTCTATTAATATATAGATAGATGGTTCCGCCTCTCAACTTTTACTACAAAAACAAATTATAACTCGTTTTAAGTTTATATACATGTAAGTTCATGTTCACTAATTGAAATATTACATCTTTCTGTAATAGCTCGATGCTTTTAGACTACATACAAAATAACGACAACACACAATTTGACTAATTTCTAAACAAAGATATTATACCATTTTCAATATTTTTTATTCACGTTTGATGGCGCCATAATGACTGGTTACTCAACAATTTCTCTAGTTGCATCTCCGAATTCCTCGATTGGTTAAGCGACTATTAAACGGGGCCAGCTGAATATTAAATGGTTACCAGGTATAAATCCCAGCGGCTCGCTCACTATCATCAGTAACTCTCCATTGCTCATCATGAATTGCCGGGTAAGTAAACCACTAAATATTATTCTAAGACACTATTATTTTAACGGTTTTTATCAATAATTATATTTTATTCAAACTCCTAATATACAAGACTTTTCATTGCGGTTATTTATTTGGAAAGTCAGTGTAAATAACTGATAGATGATTATTTTTAATGTAACTGGTCAACAAATTTGTTTCGTTACAAGTTAGGTCTTAAACTATGTCGTTTCCTTAAAAATGTGTAATCTTTCAAACGTTTATGTCCATGAAGAAGTTTCAGGTTACAATTAATGGTCAAAGGAACGTGACGATTAAAAACTTATTGATTGTGTTTACTTAGCCTTGAAAGGGCTCTCTCTGTAAATGGCCGAAGAACCTTTTGTAAACAAATGCAAATACTGACCCAACTAATCTCCCTTTGTTGTGAAACACCTTGTTTCGCCATGAACTCCCGCATCTGAGTTTATGGCAGGGATAAAGTAAATTTCTTCCCATCCTGATCTTGCTTCTGAACGCCAGGTGGATTCAACCTCAGATGTGCTATCATGGAAAGGCAATGATTTATCTTGCTTGACCATCTAGACAGAACACAACCTTTAGGGTAAGGAAAATTGAGTTCTTTGCGAAGTTACTGAGAGTAATATTTTCACATTTTCAAACTTTTAAGGTACGAGGAACCTAATATAATTTTTCAACTTAACGATTAACAAGTGTAAACAGAATCGGTTAAAAACGACGTCCTAAACAGGTTCATAAAATACCATGTTTTGCCAAAAAGTCGTATGTTTAACATTGCCGACTGAGCTACTAGTCCAAAGGTGAAGATGACTCTTAATGCTATTCTATTGTAAAAAAATTAGATTTTTTCTTTGGAAATAATATAGAAGGAAATTAGAGAATTTTCTATGTTCATAGCTAAAGTTGGAATAAAAAAAAACATTGTCTCACCATAACTTTAAGTGATTAATAATACAATTCTATTTCCAGGGTGTCACCTTGGTGATTATTGTGATATCTTCTGTAGCAAGAGCTGACTACGGGGATAAAGTGAGGTCAAACAGTACTTCGTCATCAACTAGCTCCGAAACCTTTGGCTCTTCTGAAGAATACTACGATGATTCCTTGGAAGATAAGCCAACTGCAACTCCTGAGAAACCATTGACGACACCAGACGATGGCGTGGTTATTGAGAAAGCTATCCTTGCTGCAGAAATAACTCCTAAAGCATCATATAGTCTTGTGGAGAATCCAATAAATTACGATGAATCGTTAGGGAACAGTTATACCCAAGCGAGGTTTGGTGGCAAGCAAGAGTTTTTTGGATACTCTAGCTCAGATGCTTCAACTTCTAAAGAGGAATTAAACAACTTAAAATCATCGAAATCTTCTCAAACTGAGGATAAATATAGTAATAGTATATTTAAAACACCTATAAATAAATCACAACCTGAAAGTATGCTAAAGTCTTCTCAAACACATGATGGGTATAATTTTCCTAGTTGGAGTTTTCTAGGAATGTATAACATTCCAAACCGAGTTACCCAGAAACCTTTCTCAGCATCCTACAGAAATCCAATTGAGTATGTGATGGAGTCTAGTAAATCCGTGGATACTAAGGAAAATGAAGTGAGTCCGTCTGAAGATGGCAACTATGACCCTGTAGCAAATGGAGACTTCCTGCACCTCGGATACCACAGCTCATCCCAACCTTGGGTAGCTTTGTCGTCATCTGCCCTCAGTCCAGAAATTTCAGCTCAGTTGGAACAAGAAAGGCTATCTCAAATTCAGGCAACACAACTGTACCTAAAACAAATTGAAGCTGCTCAAGAATACGCCATAAAGGTTCAAGCACTCCAGGATTCTCTTTACTCAAATTTACAAAGCCCACAAATGAATTTTCCAAGCTGGTCAGACGGTGGATACCAAGAAACTTACAGCTCATCTACAACCCCTATGACACCCCAAACATCCAAGCCAAAGACTGTTTCTAAGACTGATGCACCCGGGACAAGTAACGTGATACATCAAAATACATATTCCATGCAGCCAATTTTTGTGCCATCGTCACAACCTACTGCCGCTCAAGTCAACTCATTAGTAGGAGGTGAGTACTCGTTCCCTGGAGCTGTCACTGCCAGCCCGTCTGGATTCACCATGTACACCGGTCCAACAGCCAGTCCTGTGGTCCTTCCTTCCGGTTTCCTGGCAGACACGGAGGAAGTCATGCAGGCCAGAATTGCACATCTACAAGCTCTGATGAACGCTATTGAGTCCACGTCGGCGTGGAGAGGACAGAAGTCTGAACGTTGGAGCTAACTGATCTTTGTTTAATTTTAGAAACTGTACAAATAATTTTAATTATTAAATAGAATTATGTTTTCATAAGATAGAAGTTTTCATTCGAATCCTTATAGATATGCAATAGTTTCAAAAATATTATCAGTTCTCGTCATGGGGTGTTTCATCAGGTTTTTTTAACTTTTATCATGAGCTTTTGGTTGTATTTAGTATTTAAGTACTTATGAAATAATCAATAATGAAAAAAAAACTTTTCACCTGTATCTACTAACACAAATTGAGGCATTGAGATGCAAAGGGGTGTAAGTGACAAAATTTAAAAATCGCATATGACCAGTGAAAATTATAGCGGAAACAATGTTTTATTTGGTGGTAAAGAGATGCAAGTGCTAGCCTTGACATGTGCTGACATCTAGCGGCGTAAAGAAAAACTACTAACTGAACGCTTAATTTTGTTTGGTGGCAGAGGGGGTTAGGTGCACTTACACCTGTTTTCCTCTATTGTAAATGCCAACAAAATATGCATATTCTTTAGTTGCAAAGGGGTGAAAGTAACATGTTTGGAAGTAAAAGGGTGTAAGTGATTGCAGGGTAAATAAAAAAAATTACCATGCCAACAATTTAAATCACAATTATTCCAAACTGCATATTTAAACAAACAGATGAATGCCAAAGTAAAGTGTGTAAATAGCATTTTCATAAGACATACGTAGAATTTACAATAAGACTTGAACTTTGAATTAGTTTTACACAAAATCTTACTTTGGTCACTTGCACCCCTTTGCATCTCGGTGCCTCAATTGTAATAGTTAATTAGTTTAATACTTTTACAAAAGTAAACGAAAAACTCAACCTCAAACTATGACTTTGAACCTCAACATCTAGCTGAAACCGTGACGATTAGTACCCATGTACTAATTGTATTTTAGACTTATGAGTAAGTTCTAGTAATTTAATAGTTTTTCAGATTGCATAGTATTCCTCTACAATTATAAACTTTGTTATTTGACCAGAACATTGGTTATTTTCTGATAAAATGACATTAGTACCTTACGTAAGTCATACTATGAACCTGCCTTATGAAATATCAGTAACGTATTTAACTCTTTCGGAAGAGATAATACAGATTTAATGGCAAATCCTTAAAAAAAAAATAAATAAATAAAACTGGTAATAAAAGGGTGGCGGAAAAAATAAAAATCTTAAGTTGTGATCACAGGTATATTTGAATGGTTATATACAGATGGGTATATGGCGATATGGCGATGTTGTGACTAGTGGTGGTGGGCGGCGAGGGCCTCCAGGTGGGCTCCCTTGGCGGCGGCGACCTCGTGGGTGTCAGCCAGGTGTCCAGAGGGCAGCACCACGGGCTTGGCCAGGGGGCCGTGGTAGGGCTGGTGGGACGCCTCGACCGCGTGTCCCTCGTAGGAGGCGCCGCTGCTGTAGTCCGCGCCGCCGGGGTTCTTGGCCTTAGCCTCGGCCAGGGCGGCGAGGTGCGCCTCCTTAGCGGCGGCTACGTCATGGGTGTCGGCGAGGTGACCGTCGGGGAGCACCTAGTGCATATGGTCCATTATGTGAAATGTTATTTCACATGGTGTTAAGAGTAAGATAAACATAAAAGATATATAGAATATAACGATCATTGCCGATTAGGTCTGTACTTGTTTTGAGGCTTGTGCAGTAAATTTTTAATAACTCAGGAATTAAAACATTAATGAGTATAATTAGTTATTTATTTTAAGTTATAAATATAGAATGTCACTGAGAAAATTAAGAAACCATGTCATTAGTACAACTGGAAGCAAATTTATTTATGCTATTTCAATTAGAACAAATTTTGCTGATATTAAATTTTATAGAAATAGATTTTTAAACTCACTTACCTTCAGAAAATGTCCAGAAAAAGGTGTCGGAATTCGAGCGAGTGATACAGTTTCGTGAAACAGTATGTGCCATCGATTGTATTTTTTATTTTGATCGTTTATAGGTGAATCACATTGGACAGTATCACTTCACAAAACAATATCTATACTCCTCTATACATTGTCACACTCTTAACCATGTCCATACTCTTTCGCAACCAAAGCTTATGATTAAGTAAATTACTAGATCGACCGTTAATTCTGATATTAGAAAGATTTTCATGAGGCGTTGGAAAATACTTCTAGTTTTGATTAACCATTATAATGCTCTTCACTTTGACTGGTAGTAATTTGTAATCAGAAAATGGTTTAGATAAATTACATTTTTTGTCATGGTTGCAGCTTAGAGAAGAAGAGAAAAAATTTATTTTTATCTAATAAATGATAATACAAAACAGTATGTAAATGGGAATGTGTAAATTTATAGCACAAAACCTTACATCTTCCTATGTCTCACCTTGGGCACCGCGTGGGGTCCGTGGTAGACTCCGTGGCCAGTTCCCGCCCCGGCCCCAGCGCCGGCTCCGGCGCCCCCGGCGCCCTCGTCGTCGCCACCAGAGTGCGTGGCCGCCTGCGAGAGCGCCCCCAGGTGGAGACTCTTGAGGGCCGCCACCTCGTGGGTGTCCGCCAGGTGTCCAGAGGGCAGCACCACCGGCTTGGCCTCAGGCCCGTGGTAGCCGGGGGCTCCCAGCACCTCAGCGACGAGCAGACAAACCACGGCCTGTTGAGGAAACATGGTTAATACTCATAATTGTTCAATTTGAAAAATAATTGACAAGTGATGGGTTTGTTTATAAAACACAGAAACAGCCTAGCGTGTCTAAAAATCACGAATGACATCCCCATTTATTTGCAAATCAAATTAGTAATTAATTTCCACTAAATAAGAATTCTTGCTATTCCTTAAACTTTTTTGACGACATTATCTAATCAAATAGTCCATTTTAAGACAAATTTTTATAGAAAGTGTTTATAGTGGTTTTCATTACTATATAAGTCTCGAAAGTGACTTATTGCGGGGAGAGATTGCATTTACACGCCGAGCGTGGAAAAGGCTATCGAGCCCGCAATGGCACTTTTGAGAAGAGTATTGAACATTATTTTTCATTACGATATCGAAAAACTTGTAAACAACATGAATATTTTTCCTAACTTTTTAATAACTTGGAAACTCAGTGTTGTGCAACAGCTGACCGGCCTAATGGAACAGCTGATCGGTCTGAACCGCAAAATCCCATAACGGTTACTTTCCGTGCACCACATAAGCACAGAAAGTTAACGTTATGTAATTTTGCCGTGCAGTAGCGGAAATAACCTATTTTATTAGATTATTTTACGTTTAGAAAGTGTACTTTCGTTTGTAGAGTAATGAAATAGTATATTTCGTCACTAGTCCGGAAAGAGGTCGTTATCGGTGCAAGATCGAGTTTCAAGTACGAGGTGAAGCCGAGTACTTGAATCGAGCACCGATATACCACTTTCGGACGAGTTACGAACAGTACTTTTCATCATACCACCTTTAATAAATTTAATGGAAAAAATTAATAAATTTTAACGTATATACCCCCTCTTACGTTGTTATTTGTTTATCTTGTATTTGAACTATTTACAGCTGTTATTAAAAATAAAAATAAATTAACTTTTTTAGTGTCCCGAAAACCACTGTTTCGTGGTCTAGTCCCGAAAACTTTGTTTACCAACACGTTTATCCAACCCACCGGGAATCAACTAGTTTCGATCACAGCTGACCGTTCCGAAAACAACGTTTATCGCAATTGTATGATGAAAAATATTTTTATAAACGATGGTTTACTTTATCATTAGATTATCTTCCTAAGTAGAATTGCTTTGCTTTCAATAACCAAACATATCCCATTGAAAATTGGCTTTATGGGTTATATGCGTTGAACATTAAACATTTTTATAACAATAAACGAAAAGTCAACTAATCACCTTAAAAATTTCAATATATATTACTATATAGAAAAACATTTTATATTCGAAAACTTACACACTTTTAAATTACTATGTGCCCAGTGAAGTTTTGGGTGCCGGCTTCGTTTTAGTGATAGTTTTTAGAAAATTCTGGGAATAGTGGTTGTTGAAATAAAACTACTATAAAACCCTTTTAAATTATTTCGCTCTATATCAATAATACGATAGGGTTTGCAATCAGTTATAGAAAATGCACTACCAATAAATCTCTACAACTTTTAGTATGTAAAATTTCAATGTTAAATAATTATTTTGTAATTATTTCCACATCCATCAATTTGTTTTCAGATTAGGCCTAGTGTGCATCTAAAAAGTGAATTTTTACGATTGATAAAATGTAGTTTATTTGATGACATTGATAAATCAGTGATTGGCTTTGTGAAAAGTAATTCAAGAGAAACATCTTTGACTAATTGTTTTTATATGTAAGGATGTATACAAAATTAAAGCCCAAAAACCTTTTGCTGACTTTTATAGACTATAATCAAATCATTTCAGATAAAATTTTGCATGGGCTTACGAAATCTTTATCTTTTATTAATTACTGTTGAATTTAATTTTTCTTTAGATGTGCTTTACTAAGTCTATTTAACAACCTCAAATATTTTGAGATTCAACAGTTTTCATAATGAGATAGAATAGAAAGTTTTATAAGAACTGTGTCTTTCCATTATAATATAAAAAGAAACTCTTATAGCAAGGATATTTGAATCAATGTAAAAAGTTATGCACAAGACTTTGTTTTTTATAAGCTTATAAGGTATAACTTTTTTTATAAGGTATAAGGCCTAACAAATAAGCTTAAAAGATGGTAAGGACAAATTTATGTAAAAGTTGTACATTTTAGTAGGTTATTTAATTAGTTATTCAAGTTAAAAAACTGTAGTACCCGCTTTTTCGCATTTTCATTCCTGTAAAGACTAATGTTGAATTAAAAAACATCAGATCTTCAAAGTTGGTCTAAAAAGATTTGTATTTATGTCATTTTAAGAAAATTTGGAAATATAGTTTACTATGAAATAAATCACAATTTTAGAGCGATTTATGAGATAAGTCTACTGAAAAAAGACGTCAATCTTCGAACAAAAAATTTTGTGAATACTCTTTTGTTTATCACTAACACAATCAATAATATAAATCTTTTGGTTTCATAGTCTCATAGGTATAAAAAAGTTCCCTTAAAATGACAAATATTAAAAATGTATCGGATATACCAAATATAACATTAGTTTTATGGAATAAAAATCGAAGATGGCAGGCACTATAGACTCCTAATTGTATTGCAAAGAAGAAAACTTAAAGAAACATATTACAACTAAACAATAGATTACGAAAGACGTGTTTATAAACATTTGATTTTTTATGAAGTCAGGTAAAGAAGAAAATAATAATAGGCGACAAACGCTTGCAACTATATGAGTCATTTACTAGTATCTTTATCAGATATGGAGGTTCAGGTGAGCTGTACGGTACTTACCAGGGAGAACATGTTGATGAGTGAGTACCGTATGCCGGGGACCCCAGGTTTATATACTTGGACCGTTCTGTGGCACATGTTGGGCAAATATTAACGTGTTAAGTGCCTAATTATCCGGTATTGCAACTGATATAACGAGGTACCGGCTGCCTCATGAGGCAATGTGGGCCCATTGGCCCCCTGCCCTGCTCTCCTTACCGCCCAACGACAATGTCTAGGGCCGATACTTTGTATCTAATGCTAGACACATTCAATGCTACCAGTTTATAGTAGAATTTCCTGCGATCCCACAGTTTGTTTTAAAGAGCATTCAAACAATTTGGAAATTTCACCAAGTCTAATGTGAATTGCATGAGTAAAGGAGGAGGAGGAATCATAACCACTCTATTCAAATACTCATAAATACCTAGAAATACAACAATAATTTAGTTAAGCATTGGTAAAAAACACCTTAAAAAATTATTTTAAGTATTAGTTTAAAAAAAGATCTTTCTTTTTATTAATCAACTTGCATTAGCCTTTTTGAGTTTGCATAGATTATGATGTCCCAAAGAACGAGTACATTTCGCAACTGATGAGTGGTATCTTCATTGGAAGAGTACACAAGTCACAAACTAAATAACGCTATATATTTACAAATATTTACAAGGTGTCCAAGAAATTTTTTTTGTTTATAAAATTATTGTCAGCTTTTATTAATTATTAATGAGACAATTAATTTATTGTTGGGCTCTTAAGAAGTATTAGTTTGATTTAGAGTACTATGTATTTTAATTTGTCACTATTTAATTCGGTTAAACGTTTTTCATTTTACTTTATGTCGTTATCGTTCTTTCTCACATATTTTTTCACATCACAAAATACGAAATGACTATAATAAACTATTATACTTAGTTAGAATGGAGTCTTTTTGAAACAGAGAAGTAGATTAATAATAGGATTTTCAAAACAATTCTAAAAATAATATTTTTGAATTGGAATATTATACGTATTATTGCTTGATATAAAATTTATATACTTACTTATAAACTGCAACTAACACAAGCTTTTCCTGTCACACTATTAAAAGGTAAAGCAATTATTTCCTTTCCTACGAATACAGACTACTTTACAGTATTATATATAATAGTAAAATAAAAATAAAAGTTTTGCCAATAAATTTTTAGCAAGGACAAACAACCTCTTCCCACCACTATTTCTGTCCTACAAAGAATAAAATTAAATATATCTTTTTATTACGTCATGGTAATCAAATCTGTCAGATTACCTTTTGTAAATTTATAGACCCTTCTTTTCGATTTCAATTCCTTTGCACTATTTTTGTTATTTTATTTCGAAGATTAATTTGATTAGTTTTAGTTCATCTTCATCGATAA
>JAQYXR010001629.1:0-28815 GCA_030545055.2 Neoaliturus tenellus | reverse complement strand
TAGTGTAAACATGGTGAATCAAGAAAAACTATTGAAAGAAATAAAATCACTCAGTGATTCCATTAGGATGAAGAATCGCGCATTAAGGATGGGTTTAAGTGAAAGAGAAGAATTCCTAGAGACTACATTTAAACCTATTACGGAACCTTTAAAACAGATATCAAAAACCATTGGTAAACCTCGTTATGAAGGAGATGTTTTACTACCAGTTTCTAAACAAGAAGTAGAAACGTTAAAAAAAGACGATGATGATTCATATACAAGTGCTAGTGAGTTTTCGCAAGAAGAAACAAAAAAAGAAGAAGAACCAATTGTTGAAAAAGAAGAAGAACAACCGATACCTGAAGCAGAACAATCAATTCCCAATCTAACTCAATTGAGTAGCGATATATTACAGCATGGACCTCTTGGAAGGAAATACATAATGAAAATGCTACATGACATGAAAGCAAATCCGAATTTAGGTAAATCACACATATACGGAGCAAGGATTGATGGGAATGAATTAAAAATAGGTGATTCAAAACTTGAAATAACTGAAGACGATCACATCATTATTGGTGAGCATAAATATAAAGGAACAAAAGGGTTATATGAATTAATTTTTAAAAACATACCACTAAGATATTCAATCAAAGATTTAAATGTTTTTAAAGAAATTCTACAAAATACCAACGCTCATAAAAGGAATTACTCAAAGGATGCAATGATTAATCGTTCACGTGCAACGAAATATAACATCGTTATTAAAAAGCTGTTTCCTCCTCGAAAACTGCCAACATTACGTACCGCACCGGCGGTGAAACAACCGCTAAAAAGAAAATCTTTATCACTTATGGATTTATCACTTCTTGAACAACATGGCAAAAAGAGTAAAGGAGATACTTCAACATCTGGTAAAGGACTGATGAAAAATCTGTACAATACAAATGTGATTTACTACAAAGACATCAATAAATTGGTTGACAGAATGAGACTACTACATGAAGCCATGGAAGCCGGTCATACGGGATTAAATAATGAATGGGTGGCTCTGGTTGATGAACTTAGGAATCGCGGCATAGTCGTATAATTACCCGCGGATATAAAAGAGTTGCAAGCGTATAATGTATCAGTTCTAACATGAGTGTCGACAAGTTCGGACGGTACTCCGCGTTAGTGGTGCAAGTCGGAGAAGACAGAAAAAGAGGCGGTTTACCACAAACTCCTGAAGGTGACTATAACATAAGTAATAAACGTTTAAAACTAGTTAAAGATCCAGAAGAAGATACTGATGGAGCAAATTTAAAAACAGTTAAAGAAGCTACTTCTACATCATTGAAATTAGACAAGAATACTTACGATATCAAATCGCATAGAATAATTAATGTTGGTAAACCAACTGATAGTTCTGATGCAATTAATAAAGAGTATTTATCATCTGAACTTTCAAATACTTTAAAATTGCAGTGGGGTAATAATTTAAAAGATGGACAGACATATGATGCTGGGAATCATAGGATAACAAACGTGGCAAATCCAAAAAATAATAAAGATTCAGTTAATAAAGAATATTTACATTCTATAATACCGGAAAAGACTCAACGCGGATTTTCTTTTTATAAATTTATAATAAATGACATTGGATACCCAAAGGAAGACGGCGATGCTGTAAACCTGAAATACATCAAGGACAACTGTATTTTACAAGATGGTGATGAAATCGATTGTCATGGGAAAGTGTTGTCAAATGTAAAGTTCGCTTCTCAACCAAAAGACGCTGTTACTATGGAACAATTATCTAAAGAATTAAAAAGGGGAACATCAAATTTTGTAAAACATGAAGATGCCGTGCTAAAGCGAGGAGATACATTTATACATGGAAATGAAAAGTTTGATTTAATGCAAGGAAATAATGATGAATGGGATGCAGGACATAAAACAATAACAAATGGAAGATTTGGTATAAAAGATACAGATGTACCTCTAATGGTGCAAACATTAATTGCGAGTGGTGGTACATTAGGTACATACAATGGTCGTAATAGAAGAATAAAAGATATTTATCCTGGTTATGAAGATGATGATTGTGTTACATTAAGACAAACAATAACTTGGGATAAACACTTTGGGACCAAATATGATGCAAAGATGAAGAAAATAATTAATATTTTACCAGGAGAAGATTTAAATGATGCTGCTACTATTGGACAAGTCATAACAACGTCGAAAAGTGATTCGACTGCTTACACGTGTAATGATAAACGTATTATGCAGTTACACGATCCCCAACATCCAAAAGATGCTGTAACTTTAGACTGTTTAATAAGAATAGTGGGCAATTTACTTATCGATACCCACAATCATATAGCTAGTACAACGAGTCATGTGATGATTCAACCCGATGAACGAGAAGCTTGGATTAAAAATAGAATTATAAATCAGTATATAATTAATTTGAATAATTAAGTATTTAAATATAAAAATTGTGCATGTGTTATTCATTTATGTAAAGCAGCTCGTGGAGTAAACACGCTGGTTATATAAGACGACATAATGAAGACCGCAACGCTCAGTCGTCGTCAAGACAGCGGCAAGAAAGGACGTGGTATAACATCAGCTGCGTTATCCCTGCTAAGACGGATTCCTGTTGGTGCTGTTCTAAATCGAGCAATAGACGCTTTACCATACGAATTTCATCTGCCCGGAGGCTATCAATATTGCGGACCCGGAACTAAGTTGGCAAAACGTTTAGCAAGAGGAGATCCCGGTATTAATAAATTGGATCAGGCCTGCAAACAACACGATATAGCGTATTCCAAGTTTACAGATTCGACAAATAGATCGATAGCGGATAGAGTGCTAGCTGAAAAAGCTTGGCAAAGAGTGAAATCAAGTGACGCGAGCATTGCGGAAAAAGCAGCCGCTTGGGCAGTTACTACAGCCATGAAGGGGAAAACAAAATTCGGTGGTGGGAAACGTCGTAGAGGACGACCTGCAAAGAAAAGAGCTCCCAAAAGAGGTGGAAACATTAAGAAAAGACGTCGTAGAACTCGTAAAACAAAGGCGAAGAAAACTTCCGTTTGGTCGATGGTAAAAAACGGAGCAGGCCTATACCTAAGACCATACCGTGTGTACTAAATAAGAACAATCAATTGATAATTCCAAATAAAGCTTTAACAAATCATCAATTATCAAATTATGTAAAATGTTTAAGAATACCATTTTTTAGAGGAGTTTTTATGAAAGACGCATTACCAAATAATATATGGAAAAACGAAACTGGAATAGTAAATTTGGATTCCACTCATGGTCCAGGAACTCATTGGGTATGCTATAAGAAACTCGGACAAAACGTTTACTACTTTGACAGTTTCGGCAATCTACCACCGCCGAAAGAACTTCAACATTATTTTCGGAACTCCAGAAATATATTTTACAATTACAAAAGAGAACAACCCAACAATACAGAAATATGCGGACATTTATGTTTGGAGTTTTTAGCGAAAAGTGTCAGTCAACTTTGAGATGTCATCGTATACAGTGTCACTGAGTGGAAATTCATCCACACTGAAAAGCACTCTTTTCCCGGCACTACGTTTATCCAAGGATAGACTGTGGGAAGCTGCACTATTGGATTTTACTACGTACAATTCAATTCCCAACGTCACGGAGGGAAAAAACAATTTACTACATTATTACGAGAGTAAAGACGAAAAAGGAAATTATTCACAATTGAAGGTAATCACTTTATCTACTGGATCGTATGAAATAGACGATATAAACCAAGTATTACAGAAGCAGCTAGGAGAAGAAAATATCAGTATAAAAGGAAATAACAATACTTTAAAAGCGGAAATCACTTCAAAGTATTATATAGATTTCAGTTTGGAACAGTCGATCGCCAGTTTACTCGGGTTTTCAAACAAGAAAAGAAAAGTCTTAGATCCTGGAACCACTCATACAGGCGATACCACAGTGACAATATTGAAGGTGAACAGTATTGATATAACATGCAATATTATACACGGATCGTATAGAGATGGAGTAAACCAACATATTTTGCATACATTTTATCCAACAGTGGCTCCCGGTTTTAAAATAGTTGAGAAACCACAAAACCTAATATACCTGCCATTGAACACCAGTTTCATTTCGGACATCGTACTGAACATATCGGATCAGGACGGTAACAGTGTTGACTTTAGAGGAGAAACCATTACAATACGGTTACACATAAGAGCGGTGTCATAAGTTCAACATGGGATTGACATTTAAACCGCAACAGAAGAGCCGAGACCTCAGTAGCTCTTCAACATTGGACGAGTTAACACCGGACAACATTCGTTTCCTGCAAAAGATCGGACTAAGACTTACCAACGATGGATATCCTGGATATATCTCAACACTGAGAAAAATGTCTGGTGGTGGACACAAGAAATAAGGGGCCCACCTCCTTAAAGGGTGTAAATTGCAGGCCGTAGGATTTCTTGTTGGTTACCCCCAGACTGATCTAGTGTCATGACACAAGCCCCTGCTAGTGGGTACCCCCAGTCATCTGTGGTTATGCATATGACGTCAAAAACTGATTACGTCATTGATCAGTCATTAAATCTGTAGGGAACTGCAAGCATGACTGGTACTTCCACCCACCCGGGCCTAGCGCACGACCCTCTCTAGCTGGTGGATTCCCAAGTACAGTCTAGTGCCTGATCCAGGCCAGCTGGTGGGCCCCGATGTCCGCGGATAGCGCGCGACCCTCTCTAGCTGGTGGATCGCCAAGTACAGTCTGGTGTCTGATCCAGGCCAGCTGGTGGGCCCCGACGTCCGCGGATAGCGCGCGACCCTCTCTAGCTGGTGGATCGCCAAGTACAGTCTAGTGCCTAAAGTCATAACACTAGACCAATCTAGGGGTAACCAACAAAAAATCCTACGGCCTGCAAATTACACCCTTTAAGGAGGTGGGCCCTTTATTTCTTGAGTCCACCACCAGAATTTTTCCTGCTGAATGTTGTTGTAAAGTTTAATCATGTTATCAGGTGTTAATGTGAATATTTCACAGTCCGTAGTTTTAAACTAAATCTCCTATATTTAAATATTTTAGGCTGGCCGCTAATCTAAAAACATTTATAATAATATTTTTCCTGAAAATGAACATTGCTGTGATAAACGTTAAAGCCAAATATGAACTTAATACAATGATCCGTTACGTAAATAAAAATTATTAAGTATAAAAACAAAATGTCGGTTGGTACCTTACGAAGCATTTTAGGACATTATTATGTTCATAAATACTTTTCTTTTTATTTTAATCCAAGAAATATCCCCATGGAGTTTCGCAAGAGAGTTAACAATCATCTAGCATGGTATACCGCTTACTTTTTACCAGATTTTGAACAATTTTAAATTTACCTTCAGTATGTGGGGAAGTAACTTATATTTTCCTACCACCCCCATGGTAACAAACCTACAAACTAAATCCCAAGCATTCTAATAGAAAATAAATGTACGTGGTGTCTGTACCTGCTATTGTCAAATGACATATGCATCTGCATGTCTAACTTAAAATGTTAATATTTTTTATTTGCAACAGTGATGCTCACCACTAGATAAAAGTACTAAAGATGAATATGATATAATTTAAATTTGCTGAGTATCTACGCAGGTTTTCTGCGACGGGTGTATTTTCTGACAGGGGGAATACAATAAAAATTGTATCACTAAAAATTTTGATTTTCCACTAAGCCTAGCCACAAAGAAAAAAGTACGATTAGAAAAACAGTGTTATGTTTATTTATACAAGAAAAACATGTAAACAGCAATTTTACATTAGCTCTCTGGTGAAACAGCAAGAGTCAAATCTTGTTTAAATCATTTTAGTTAATGCACAACGGAAGAAGTCATCTTTTAACAAACTGTATATTGCCTCATAGTTACTAGGAGAGATATTTTTCTATAGATACCATGACCAAACGCATCCATAATCCTAATTAACTTAAACATTTTTATAAAATAACAACTTTTGTTTCTGACGTCCACAATTGGTTTAAGTTCCAGTTCAGTATCACCAATTAAAAGTCCCAAAGGGATTTATGAACCAAAAGCTTCTGTAAGTACTAAAGTAAATACATAGTATTTAAAGGTTAGACATTCCATTTACTCTTTATAGTGGCAGCGATTATTAAGCCTACAATTATTATTTTAACACAACCAGGTTATCCTACCTCTAGAAGAGATCCCATTCCTCACAAGGTTACTTGTTTCTTCATACACTTAAATTACAAAACAACACAATATATATAACGTCAGAAACCAACATTGTGCAACCGCGATTCAAGACGGACTGTTGATATTAGTAAATTATGTGAGTAATAAAGCTACGTAAATGCGCATGCGCCGTCACCTGTCAAACACGGGAATCTTTTCATCCTGTGCCTACCACATCCTTGGCCGGGGTTAGCTGCGCACCCTAGCCTTATCGGGCGTTACGTCTCTCCATCATGCGGTCACCCACAACAGCCTGGTCTTACCAAAGCTCGCATCCGACATGGGACCATCGCAAGACGACTAGTGCAAGCAACGTTCCTCAGACTGTCTAGTGTATCTAACATCCACTAGTACAAACTGGCACTAACCATGACGTCACTAATCTGCCCAACCCAGTCTGGTTAGTGGGACCCCCATTTCTCTGTAGGTAACCACAGTAAGTTGGACTAAACTGTTTAAACTAGCCATGTTTAGGGGTGAAGCCTAGCCAAATATGTTCTGTACTGTAGGCCCCCACAACATCTAGCTGTCCGCTACAGCCGCACAGGGGTAACAACAAAAAACTTGGGGAATCAACATTTACATGCAATCTGGGTTACGATTTTTCTCAGTGAAGGACCGACGTTCGACGAAACACTATGGGAGAAGGAATATCACACGCACAACCCTTACACTTCATCAAAATTAAACAATAACGATGAAATAAGGATCCCCATTCAACAACAGGACATTTACACGTTACCGTGTGAAAGTTACTTGTACATCGAAGGACGGGTATTAAAATTGGATGGAAAGACCGGTTCAACGGTTCCATTTATAAATAACCCGATGGCATATCTTTTTGATGAAATAAGATATGAAATATCAGGAGTGACGGTTGATTCAACAAAAAAGGTCGGTCTAACAACGACACTGAAAGTATTAACATCATTAACACCGCATGAGAAAAATTCAATAGTCACCGCCGGATGGGTTGCTCCCGATAAAGACACTATAACACCGGATTCCAATGGTCATTTTGACTTTCATGTCCCTTTACGTTTGCTTTTGGGATTCGCTGAAGATTACAGACGAATAATAATAAATGTCAAACAAGAATTGGTATTACTCAGATCTTCAACTAACAAGGACTTGATACTTGCAGACCCTGGAACTACGGAAGCCAAACTGGAATGGCAACTACAGTTGGATAAAGTCGTGTGGAGAGTACCGCATGTCAGATTAGCCGATGAACACAGAATCGTATTGTTGAGAAAGTTGAAATCTGACCGTGATATCGTCATGCCGTTTAGAAGTTGGGAATTCCATGAATATCCCACACTACCTCAAACAGAGCGACAAACATGGACTGTGAAGACGTCCACTTATCTAGAACGGGCACGGTACATAATACTCGGTTTCCAGACTAAACGAAAAGATGTTATAACTTCGCACGCCGGTCAATTTGACCATTGCAAGATAAAAAATTGCAAAGTTTTCCTAAACTCTCAATTCTTTCCTTATGACAATTTAAATGTAATGTTCAGCAAAAAACGTTATTCCATTTTATACGATATGTATGCGAGGTTTCAATCGTCATATTACGGAAAGACAAATACACCGCTATTATCACCGGATCAGTTTTATTCAAAAGCTCCGATAATCGTTATCGATTGTTCAAAACAAAATGAATCCGTAAAGTCGTCAAGTGTGGATATAAAAATTGAAATGGAGTTTGAAGAAGCAGTACCGGATGGAACTTCGGCATACTGTCTGATTTTACATGACAAGATAGTGACGTACACTCCATTAACGGGAATCGTTAAAAATGTGTTGTAAAAAACTGTTTTGAGGTTGATGCGAATGTTATAAAAGGGGGAAAAAAAGAATGAAAATCTCATTATATTTCTGACCGTCGTATGGGAAGCATCGTTCGCAAGATGAGCTCGCCTACTGCAAATACTAACGAAGAAGAAACTACGCCTCTCATGGCTGACAATAGTTTGGATATAGAAAAACAAGTTGAACAAGAAATGGCTGAGTTCCTCAAGTTTAAACACAAGAAAAAAGAAGAGGAAGTTGAAAAAGGAGTAAAAAGAAGAAAGATCGACGACACCATTTCCACCAATATTTTGGCAGAAGTATTTCTCAGGATCTACTATCCCATCTCTTCGTGTATGACAAAGAGCGTATCCGCCGGAGTTATAAAATCATTGGATTATTCACCAACTGTTATTTTAAATCATGGATCCAAAATGGTGGCCTTCACTGAAATTTCCTGGGAATCGTTTAGGAAACATCTACATCTTTTGGAATGTTATTTGAGTAACAACACATTTGGAAGAAGGACGAAATTAAGTCTGCTGGAATCGAATATCGAAATCGATATAGTGAAACATCGAGGTGGACAAATCGTTCGCTTTCGAGATTTAACCAAGCACGACATGAAGGTACACCTGACAAAAGATGAATTCTACAGTCTAAGTTGTGCTACCGTCCTATAACAAGATATCTAAAACAGCTGATACTTTCAAGCGCGATTATAAAAGAGTATTTGACCGATACATTGGATAGACAGCCGTATGTTCCGATTCTATACGGTCCTGTAGATACGTCCATCTTCAATAGAATACCTCACGAAGTTGATATGTGGAGACAGTTGCACAACTATCAAACTAACTTTAATATAGATGAACAAGCCCAAGAGATGAATGAAGAAGACTCGTGCAACAATTAGTAAACTAACAACCTCCACTATAAAAGGATGTCCACCACGGTTTTACAAACAGTCGTTTACCAACCTTCGTCATGAATAAACGAGTTTCGTTTTCCAACCAATCGGAAGTAATGGAGGTAAGACGAGGTATAATTGAATTTCAAGCGTTCCGCGGTAACGACGGAAGTTTTATCATAAAAGAGTTAGTAGTTTTAGATATGGATACATCTGAAGTTTATCACTATTTATTCCAACCGCCTCTACCGTTCAACAGGTTAACCACCAAAGCGAAAGTGACAAACAAATGGTTGGTAAAACACTTTCACAACTTGAGATGGGACGAAGGTTTTATACACTACAGTATGATGCCGCACATTATGAATCATTATTGTAAAGAATTTAAAATTATCTACACAAAAGGATTGGAGAAAGCCAGTTGGATACAGGCGTTTACAAACCATGAAGTGTTAAATGTTCAGGTGGACAGGGATTTCCAGTGTCACTTTGCAAACATTTGTATTTCATCGAAGAACTTCAAACATCGGCAATCCCAATGCGCTTTAAAGAACGCTTATCGCTTGAACGCGTATCTCCAACAGAGTGGTGGGGGATGGGGAGGATATAAAAGCGAGGGGACGGGCATGACCCAGCATGAGTATTACTCTAGCCTCCGAGCAGTCAACACCTCGCACGCAGTTTCGCAAGAGTAAGAATATTATCAGCAGAAAAGAAGAAGTAAAGATTTGGCATCGCAGACGTTTTTACAATCACTTGTTGATCAGTTTAACAAACATTCCAAGTCTACCATCCTACCCACCAAGAGATGTTCAGAATTGAAAGAAGAAAAGCACTACATCATCCACACCATCAAGAAGATGGAAACAACTGTCGGAGACGCCATCAACTGTACGCTGAGTGAAGCGCCCTACTCGCCCGGTGATGAACCGAAATTTCAAATCTTTCTTCCCAAACGCTTTGTCCAACTTCTGCAGAACGAAGATCTACGCCTTATCCACCCCGGCGCTCTCTACTTGGCATCCCACGGTCCAAGCGGAGCAATTCTACAGAGCTCACACTTCACGTCATGCCCACTGCCAACAGTTAATTTGTAA
Organism: Neoaliturus tenellus; assembly: GCA_030545055.2. Classification (NCBI taxonomy): domain Eukaryota; kingdom Metazoa; phylum Arthropoda; class Insecta; order Hemiptera; family Cicadellidae; genus Neoaliturus; species Neoaliturus tenellus. The sequence goes on along the minus strand of JAQYXR010001629.1, from coordinate 18,762 downwards.
TTTCCTATTGTTCTTGTACACCTGGGGTGTATGTTGTACTTCAGGGCCTGCACCCCTAGAACTGGGATGTCCACTACCCAATCCCAGCTCGAAGTACTGAGTTGGGTAACGGGCGTGGCTCCCTTTATCAACTGAAGTAGGGCAGCTTCGGCTGTTCCGAGCCCTGGCGGAGGTGGCCTTGTGTCAATCGCGCGCTTACTGGGTGTCTCACTCCAGCCTCCCCCCAAAAGGGAGGGAATGAGTCAGGATGTCGGGGATCTGGGGCTTCCGTGCCTTTCGGGTACGGTTGCAGTGCAGCCGGCGCCTTTGGCGTGCGGGTTTCCAGTGACCTAGTTATTCCGCTTGGGATCCACCCATGACCCAAGTAAAACCTAAAATGGGGACCTCGGGATTCGGCTCAAGCCCCTGGCTTCGGCCAGTCCGGATATTGGGTTGGAATCGAGGGGGCAGAGGTTGTCGGTATGCTCGGCACACAGCTTCGGCTGTGGGGGGCCCTCCAGCCTTATCTGGGGGCGTTGCTCACAAACGAAAGCTGAGAAGTACCATGGGTAGTGGTGCCACTGTCACTCACAGCGGATGGTCATTTTGGGTCACCGCCGGCTGAGTACCACAGGCCTAGTGAATTCCGGGTTTTGTGGGGGTCTAATCCGCCTTAATGTGATTTGGGACAAATGTTCCATAACTCCCTTGGTCGCAAGACTGGTCCGGTTGAGGCTAATGCCAGGTACGGACTACCCGTGAGGGTAGGGGGAGCCAATACGAGGTTACCTCGTAGAGGAAAACTCAGACGAAAAGAAAAGAAATGTTCTTGTACACCTTTGTCAAATATTTCTGAATAAACGACAATAAGAAAAAAAAAATAAAAAATATAAAGCAACATATCGGTATGTGTTTGTACACATATCGGTATGTTGCTTTATATAAAAAACAATTTCGGGTGGCCTTGACCTAGTTTCAAAAACTATATAAATGGAGCAATGTCCGTGGGAATTTCCTCAGTCTACGACTACCTTCAGTGCTGTACACATCTCCGTTGCTTGTGCAATCGTCGGTGATAGCAAGATGTCTCTCAAGATCAAGTGTGCATCATACGATACCTCCACCATTACAACTTTTGAACAGCTCGACAATTTCATTAATGAATTGCGAGTTCTTCTTGCCGGTGGTTATCACTTGAATGTCGACACTTATGTCACAAACAAGAGGATGTTTTCCAAACAAAACTTCTGCGATGATGAAGTGTTCTTTCCCACACAGACGGGGACAACATCCACTCCGTCTACTCAAACTAATGTGAAGTTCCACAAATACTACTAAATGTCAAAGCAAAATAACAACAACAACTACAACTCGTCGCTGTGAAATTTCGCTATAAAACGAGTGTTCAACTCAAACAAAATCATCATTTGCTTTCCAACAGTCGCAGCGGCAACAACTACTGGTACCATGTTATACCGAATGATGATTGAATTCAATGGAAAGATCTACGGAAAGGACTATAGAACCGTAGAAGAGATGAGCTCCGATCTCAATGTATTGACTAGAGAAGGGTTCCAACCAAAACTGATCCTGAAGTTTCCAGAGGTGCATCCGCTATCCACTGAAGAACTCATCGCTATGGCTAGAGCAAACAAGCAAGAACACAAACAGAATATTAAGAAAGAACCTGAAGAAGAAGAAAAGGACAAACCTGCATCATAAATATATAAAAATAACCATCTTACATTTGTAAGATGTTCTTTTTTAAAACTTCATTTGGATGACCTTGAGATTACCCCCACCACTTTTCTTAATCTATAAAACACGCTATCCTATACTATACAACTTCATTTCTCGCCTAGACTTACAAGCGGCAACATGGAAGAGAAGAAAAACAAGGACGCGCCTCGCTACTGTTGTGAACAGAAATGCACCGATTTAGGGAGGTGGATGGTAGACGGATTAGCCTGTACAAAGTGCGAATTCTTCGGATCCTGTTACTGCAAATGCAAGACAAAGCAACTACCGCCACCGGAATTGCGAACCTTCAAGATTTTTAAATCACGATACTTCCACACTTGCTGTCCCCAGAGGTGTATCAAATTCCATCCGGAAAAACTTGTCAACTGTCGAGAGTGCAATGCATATTATAAGGACGACTTTTGTACATGCATCATAAGTGCATGCAAGTACAGATCAGATTGGTCTTCTGATCCTGTTGAAGCTTCAGATGTATAGCTGTAGTCACTGACTGCAGCCCTTTTTTAAAACTCCATTTGATTGACCTTGAGATTACCCCCCACCACTCTTTTTTACAACATATATTCTACGGATCATTCGATACGCTTCTCATTCTTATTTCATTACTCGCACTGACAACAACATGGATGATAAATTCATTTCCTTTCAACATTTAACTACCGACAGAGAAGAGATGGAAGAACTATTCCAAAACTTACTCACACTCATTGATAACTATCCTTTAAGATGGATCAACATCACAGTGCAATACGTCAATCCTACCAAAATATTTTCATCCTCATCATCTTCTTCCGGCACCTCCATGTCTTCATCGTCACAAAGTGCAGAGGAAGAGGAACAGACAAATAATGGTGTTAAAATTGTTGAATTAAACGACGAGGAACAAGAAATACAGACTCTGGTTAAATATAAATTTAATATTTAATTTACAAACAAAGTATTACTATTTTCTACATTGTGTTACAGCTAGCGCTTATCTTCATACGGCTCCCACAACCTATCCCGACGGCGTTTCGCGGCGAACTGCGATGACCGAAGTTCCCTCGTTCCCCACTCAGGCTTCGCCCCACCACTGGCCTCCCCCACTCTTTTCTTCCCCCACCACGGAACCCCTACCGAGTATAGGCGGCCGCCTCACCGCCGCTCGCCATTTGTTCGCCAACTCCCGAACGATGAGCGGCTTTCCTTTAGCGACAAGTACAAATACATTTACCGTAAAGTCGCAACAAGACTTGCGGGATATTTTTGAAACTTTGAATGACGTAGTCAACGCTCCACACAACACCATCACCATGACTGTGGAGATCTCCTACAATTGTCCACAATGCGAGGAGATGGAGAGCGAGGACATCGAACCTGCAAACAGCACTCCTCCACCTTCCGAGGCTGCAGCGTCCGACACGGCTGACAATGACGTTTAATCGCAAACAACTGTTTTTTTTTCTTCTTCTTCTTCACCCCCCACCACTCTACAATAAATATGCACTGCGCTCGTCTTCGCTTCTCATTTCATCGCCAACTTTCCGACCGTCAACACCGCTCCCGTTTTTGCCCCACCACGAAAGAAAAAAAAAACACGCACACAAAGATGATGGACGACGTTTCGCTCAAATCACGATTGGAAGAGGACAGACTCAGACTGGAGAGCAACAGGCTGCAATTGGAAGCGGCAAACCAACGAGGAATGGTCCGCCTGCTGCAACTGTTCAAATGCGTACTGTGCATGTTGTGCGTCTACCTCCTTTTCGCCATCACCTTCGGCGTCTACTACTGCGTCACCGGTGTACGACGCTCCAACGCCTCTCTGCACAACAACAACGACACGATTTTAATTTAAATTCATTAAAAATAAATAAACAAAAAAATAAAAAACAACCCCTCCCTCGGCCCGCCCGCTCCCGCTCCGATCCGACCCGTCCCGAGTCCCCGCCCCGACTGAGCCCCTGCGGCTCCCACTTTTTTAAAACTCCCTCCGGATGGCCTTGACCCACTTACAAAACACACCCATCACTGTCAACCACAACTGCCGGTTCGAACCGCTTGGCCTTGACCTGCGCCAGAACCGGCAAAACCCCACTACTTATGAACGAAAAAGTAATTTTTTACTTTTTTAGGGTTTACTGAATTGTGTAGTGTGATGAAAAATATCGTTCATAACTCGGGCCGAAAGCGTTTTGCCAACCCTCGATCGTTTTAAGTTCTCGACTTCGTCTCGAACTTGAAACACGATCTCGGGGCCGGCAAAACGCCACTTTCGGCCCTTGTGACGAAATATACTATTTCATCACACTACATCGATATCACCTGTTTTCGACCCTCGTTTCTACTGTCGAAACACCTGTTTTGCCAAAATTTTGGCAAAATTTTCCGGCCTAGGCCTGCAAAATCAGCTGGACTAGACCTTACATAAAAACATTCACAACACGTTGTATCACAAAAACATGTAACTGCAACAATGAAATGATTTGGTGGCCTAGCAACCGGAAACACATTGCATCCCGCTAGATTAGGTTAGTAGTTATGCTTGGCTTAGTTGTTTGGCTCTGAATAAAATATTTTTTCATTAGTATAATATTTATTGCATTGTGTAGTGTGATGAAAAATATCGTTCGTAACTCGGGCCGAAAGCGTTTTGCCAACCCTCGATCGTTTCAAGTTCTCGACTTCGTCTCGAACTTGAAACACGATCTCGGGGCCGGCAAAACGCCACTTTCGGCCCTTGTGACGAAATATACTATTTTATGGAGACTACTGTCATACCACTTACTACTTCACATTATGTAAACCTGGTGATGACGCCCTTGCTTCGAAGCATTTGGTCAAAAAAGGCGATTTACCAAAGATTAACTGATTTGATTTCTCAAAAGATTAACTTGGGAAACCTTTTTTTTTTCTACGTAATATAATAATCCAAGTTAAAAATTCAAAATACTAAATTGTTTTTTAAGCTCTTTTAAATAGTTTCAGTTAAAATTGTTGAATTTTGTCAATTGAGGTCCAAAAATGCCAAAAACCCATTTTGACCACTGTGAAACCCCATGAACCCCGTTTCCATAACCCGATTATGCTGGTTCGCGAACTAATGACAATAGACCTAATCTTACACCTTCATACCAAATTTCATAAAAATCGGAGGTATCCTTCAAAAGTTATCAGTACCACGTGTATATATGAAAATGGACGAATTGTGTTTTTGGTTTCTGGGGACCTAAAAACGAAAAAGTATCATGGTCCCGGACTTAGGTCTTACCATGACTACTACCGTAATAGCGTATTCCCTATAGGGAATTGCTAAAACTGAACTGAAATGACGATAACATGTTGTCAATAATTTTTATTCCTTAAATGTGTTATCCAGAATAGCAATACAGATCATCCCACAGATTATCATTTCTTCCTCGCAAACCGCGTTAACAACGGAACAACGAATGACCTCTTCTCCATCAAATGACATCATTACGCCGCAGTCGTACCAAGACCCTGGAGTCCCGTTGACAGAGGCGCTCCTGGTGACCCGAATGTCCACCGAGCATACGTCATCATCCGAAAGATGCTGTCATTGTAGACAATGAGTGTAGATAACGTTTGGGGTCGGTTGCACGATTTGCCTTTACATCTTGCTGATATTGTATTCGGTTACTGTTCAGTTTTGTTGCAACGGAAATTGTTGCATTTCAAACCTGGAAACCTTTCTGTGTCGTGCAGTTTTTGTTCTTTGTTTGTAAAATTTTTAGTAACAGAGACTGGGACGGTGGCGACGTCCTGTAATCCAGCTACTTGGAGGTCACGAATTGTGGATAGTTATGAGCGATGGCTTGTGGATGCGATATTCCCTGGTGGGGATTAACGTCCGCACTAGTGAATACTAGTTCATCCATAAGTACTATCCTCATAATTAGACCAATTCGTATATGGGAGGTTGAAATTGTGGTTCGGATCCCACGTTAAACTGTAGGTCCCTAGATACCATTGGCTGTTGGGCTATGAATTAACAGTCCTGTCTAAGGACAATGTCAGCCTTAGTCAGTAACAAGACTACAAGATCGCGCCACAATCATTCTACACTCATCCCTCATTCATACTTGGCTTTAAACTACCTATTGAGTTAGGTCGCCATTTCAAGAAAGGTATTAAAGGTAAGGTATTAAAGGTATTACTAATTGTTCTATACTTTTTTGCTCTATCCTAATTGATTTTAACTAGAGGAAGTTCTGGTAATTTTTAATTTCTCTGAAACTGTGTTTAAGATCTAGTAACAGGTTAACCAAGCCTTGCTCGTTGGTTTTGATTCACTTTTGTTATAGTGTCATGGTAATCAAGGTATTAAATTTACACCAGACTCTTCACAGTTAACAACTGTTAAAAACTGCTTAAAATTAATGTTTTTTTCTATTTTTGTTTATTTTTAGATGTTATTTCGTTAGCAAAATGGCAACCCATAAGACTGATGTTAAAAAATTACGATTTTAAAACTTAAATTTAAACCAAATTAGATTTTTCCTGGGATTGAGGCTGTTTTCAAACTTATTCTTGGGCCAAAACACTCTTAAATGCAAAGTTTATAAACAAAATCTACCCGCTAGATCTCGAGATCGTGGAACACACATCCCTTCAGGCATTGCTCGTATTATAGTTGGCCTATTGGATTTTGCTACAGCAAATTATTTCAACGTCAAAAAGTTCATGTCAACAGACAATTTTGTTTATTTAATTTTTGAAGTGGTTAAATAAATTGGTTATTCACTTGCAACTCGAGTTTAAAATGCTATTGTATTACTATCAATCGATAGCGTAATTTTATTTGAAGATTGTCTATTGTTACAAAAAAATAAGATTATTAAAACATAATTTAAATATTATAAAAGGTATTCTTAAATCATTAAAAAGTAAAATCTTGAGATCCAAAACAGTATCATTACCAATGTATCTTCTAAAAACGGAAATTCTATTATGTCTCCAAATGCTGTTTATTAATTACGAGGCTGGCTAGGTTGGTAACGAAACAGGAGTATAATTAATTATACAAAATATTTCTCCTGTGGATTTATTAATTTCTTATGAGAAGGTAGGTTAAGGGATTTGAAATCAGACAAGGGACGAAAAATAGTTTCAAGTCCCTGACAAGGGAGATACTATTTTAGAAGTACAGGTGCTGTAGGAGTAGGTAGTTATCTTTATTTTATCAAGACATCGCCTACTGAAAGTTTGTGGACTCGTAGCTCAATGGTAGAGCTCTAGCCTGACAATTCTGGCACATGGTTCAATCGCTTCATACCTCCAAAGGCTTTTGGACACTTAAAAAAGATGGCAGTATAAAGATGATTTTCCATTGAACCTTACAAGTAGCATTAAGGTGCAAGAGAGCTTTAGGTAAAACCTCGGTTGGACAAGAGTAAACAGTCATGATTCATGGGAACAGAACTTTCGCCTGTTTGGAGGAAAGCAATACTCTGTAGGCCAGTGGGCCATGGCGGGCATTTGACTATGGACCTGTGACCAATGTACAGTTCGGTCCTTTCCCTGTTGTCCACGTTTACATAGTTCGCGGTCACTAATTCCTCCTCGCTGTTGGTGCCGCTTGACTGAGGTTTCTCGGACAAGTTTTAAATGGGACTAAACATAGTTAAACTGAAGTAAAGTGTATGATGGTGGTTTGTTTATGGTTTTACATTCAGGTTTTAGGCTCTGATCTACCTACGTACAGTACTAGTACTTTCATCTGTTTAAGGACTTAAACAGTATGTACGGGAAGTCCTTGAATTCTCCACCAGTTTAATATTTTCTGGCTTACACCTAAAGCAATAATAATTGGCATATCATGACTTCACATAAAAATACACCATTTTGATAGTCCATTATTTTTCCTATATCAGGGAGTGGCCCATCAAAGGAAAAATTCTTAAATGATAGCAAACGATATGTACGACTAATTGATCTTCTTACTTACAGAATGCAATGCTGCGAATCAGTCTTCAAACGGATGATCTAATCCGAAAGTCGCAGGCATCAAAATTAAAATTTCTATTTAAGTTTCTTAACAACTTTAAAATTTATCAACATCCGATATAATCATCATTTTAAGGTCTATATGAGGCAATTACTCTCAATGTAATTATAAGGAGTGTCACAAAATCTTGGACTGGCTATGCATATATGTATTCTTTACACATAACAATAAAGATTGTGGGTTCGATCCTGAGAAATATTAGTAGCTTTTCCATTTTCGATACTTGACCCAGTTGCCATTTGTTATTGGGCTATTAATTAATGATAGTATCTAACAATAGGTTGACATTGGGTGGTAAAATACCAGGGTTTAGGCTGTTCCCCTTCAAAACGTTACAAAATAACTCGGACGAAAAAAATACAAAAAATTTCAATAAAAGCTAGTTTTTAGTTTGACAGTTAATTATTTAGCACAATTACCTGTGTAAGCCAGCACCACCAAAGTTGTCTCTCCCACGAAGTGTCGAACCCCAGAAACAATTGTCTTCCAGCTGACACCCTGAGGACCTTCCTGCCACACCGCGTGCTCTTGGAGACCTCTACCTCGGCTCCGCTGACCTCTACGACCTCAGTTGTGGCAGCACTGCCAGGGGCTGTAACACAACAGTTGTATCAGAATGATAACAGTAGCTGACACCCTGAGGACCTTCCTGCCACACCTCGTGCTCTTGGAGACCTCTACCTCGGCTCCGCTGACCTCTACGACCTCAGTTGTGGCAGCACTGCCAGGGGCTGTAACACAACAGTTATATCAGAATGTCACCAGTAGCTGACACCCTGAGGACCTTCCTGACACACCGCGTGCTCTTGGAGACCTCTACCTCGGCTCCGCTGACCTCTACGACCTCAGTTGTGGCAGCACTGCCAGGGGCTGTAACACAACAGTTGTATCAGAATGACAACAGTAGCTGACACCCTGAGGACCTTCCTGCCACACCGCGTGCCCTCGGAGACCTCTACCTCCGCTCCGCTGACCTCTACGACCTCAGTTGTGGCAGCACTGCCAGGGGCTGTAACACAACAGTTATATCAGAATGTCACCAGTAGCTGACACCCTGAGGACCTTCCTGCCACACCTCGTGCTCTTGGAGACCTCTACCTCGGCTCCGCTGACCTCTACGACCTCAGTTGTGGCAGCACTGCCAGGGACTGTAACACAACAGTTGTATCAGAATGTCACCAGTAGCTGACACCCTGAGGACCTTCCTGCCACACCTCGTGCTCTTGGAGACCTCTACCTCGGCTCCGCTGACCTCTACGACCTCAGTTGTGGCAGCACTGCCAGGGACTGTAACACAACAGTTATATCAGAATGTCACCAGTAGCTGACACCCTGAGGACCTTCCTGACACACCGCGTGCTCTTGGAGACCTCTACCTCCGCTCCGCTGACCTCTACGACCTCAGTTGTGGCAGCACTGCCAGGGGCTGTAACACAACAGTTGTATCAGAATGACAACAGTAGCTGACACCCTGAGGACCTTCCTGCCACACCACGTGCCCTCGGAGACCTCTACCTCCGCTCCGCTGACCTCTACGACCTCAGTTGTGGCAGCACTGCCAGGGACTGTAACACAACAGTTGTATCTGAATGATACCAGTAGCTGACACCCTGAGGACCTTCCTGACACACCGCGTGCTCTTGAAGACCTCTACCTCCGCTCCGCTGACCTCTACGACCTCAGTTGTGGCAGCACTGCCAGGGGCTGTAACACAACAGTTGTATCAGAATGACAACAGTAGCTGACACCCTGAGGACCTTCCTGCCACACCTCGTGCTCTTGGAGACCTCTACCTCGGCTCCGCTGACCTCTACGACCTCAGTTGTGGCAGCACTGCCAGGGGCTGTAACACAACAGTTGTATCAGAATGACAACAGTAGCTGACACCCTGAGGACCTTCCTGCCACACCTCGTGCTCTTGGAGACCTCTACCTCGGCTCCGCTGACCTCTACGACCTCAGTTGTGGCAGCACTGCCAGGGACTGTAACACAACAGTTATATCAGAATGTCACCAGTAGCTGACACCCTGAGGACCTTCCTGACACACCGCGTGCTCTTGGAGACCTCTACCTCCGCTCCGCTGACCTCTACGACCTCAGTTGTGGCAGCACTGCCAGGGGCTGTAACACAACAGTTGTATCAGAATGATACCAGTAGCTGACACCCTGAGGACCTTCCTGACACACCGCGTGCTCTTGAAGACCTCTACCTCCGCTCCGCTGACCTCTACGACCTCAGTTGTGGCAGCACTGCCAGGGGCTGTAAACACAACAGTTGTATCAGAATGACAACAGTAGCTGTCATCCCTAAAAAAGTTGAATATGTCGGAAAATAATTGAAATTTCTTTGTTTTTATGCAAAGTTTGATTGTTTGCAATTTCTGGTTCGGTCATTATTAGTAGTTCATTTGATCTTTCGTAATTGAATTTTTAGCATGTAGATTGTAAAATTCCAAAGCCAAACTTTTCGAAGGAGGAAATAAAGTCCGGATCCACCCTCAAGAAAGATTATACCACCAGAGTTTTGCTATCAGATAAAGGTAATGCTACCGTTGTACTAGACACCAAAAATTACAAAGAAAATGTCAACCTTACAGGCTGAAAACTACACTCAACTCATTGAAGATCCGACTGGACCGAAAATTTTTGCCTAAATTTGCAAGCACTCTTAGAGCACAAACAGTTTTTCTCTGATAAACTAAGAAACCGTTTAACTCCGCATCACTAGGAAATCCCAAACATGTTTGGGTTACCTAACATTCACAAAACCTAAGATCCTTTCACATCTACATCTAGCTCTCGTCACTCACCGTGTAGGGAATCATCTAAATTTCTTTGGGTCAATGTATGGTATAATCGCACGATTTCATTACACAACGGGTTTTAATTTGGTACATTAATGTACCACTTTGTGGTGTTAATTTTATTATTACTGGTGCTTATTGAAACGGTCGTAGATAAAGAACATTAACACATAAATAAAGCCAGTATGAGAATCAGTCACATTTTAAGATGCGGGTTAGAGACCAGTCCAGCCCGATTTTACTATAAGAGTTTTATTTATCAAACATTTGTGTAGGCCTATGCCTAATAAATATTGACCGTTATTGTCGTATTAAAAAAAAACCCCCGTCTTAGCAGACCTGCGTACTCAGCGAATTTCCAAGGGAATTTCAGATTACCTATTTACTTTCCCCATAAAAACACCATAAGATCAAGTATGTGTGTTTGCTGCCATTGGGTGTTGTTAGTCTTAGTTAATCAATGATTGGTAAATGTAAACACAAAATTTTATCAAGCTCTGGCAATTTTTATTTTCCCCATAAACCTCATGGGGGTGAGTATGTAGGTCTGCCGCCATATGGGTTTTGTAAGCAAGGATAAACCTTATCTGACAATATACATACCAAATTTGATTAAGTTGTGTCAATAAATAAGCAAGATATAGGATTTTCTTGGTTTACAATAAGAATAACATAGAAAACACATTTTTAGATTTTTCCCGTACCAGTTATGCTAAGATAAAAATTCAAAATACCAAAATGTTTGGTTTTTTTTAGCTCTTTTAAATGGTTTCAGTTAAAATTGATGAATTTTAAAAATTAAGGTCCAAAAATGCCAAAAACCCATTTTTGACCCCTTTGAAACCCCATAAAACCATGTTCCCATAACCTGACAATGCTGGTTCGCGAACTCATTAAAATAGACCTTGTCTTACACCTTCATACCAAATTTCATCAAAATCGGAGGTCCCCTTCAAAAGTTATCACTACCACGGACACATAGATATATCTATCTATCTATCCATCTATATATATATATATACATACATATGAAAATGAACGAACGGTGTTTTTGCCTTATGGGGACCTCAAAATGAAAAAGTAACATGGTCCCGGGCTTAGGTCTTACCATTGCTACTACCGTAATAGCGTATTCCCTATAGGGAAATTCGCTAAAAATAAAATAAAATATAAAAAAAAAACTAAAATGAGATAAAACCAATAGAAAGTTCAGCTGGGCACTTTATGTCCACTTTATGGACGGCAAGGACATGTTTGGTTAGGATGCGCCGTATAACGTTGGACGCAATAGGCAATACAAGTTTGTGTCAGATTTGCATAGCTAGCGCCTTCCTACACAAGTATACTGCAAGATTAATTTGTTAATGGTATCTTATAGTTACATTGTTTGATGAAGTTTCTTTTAGAGCATGACAAATTAACAAATTAAACAAAAGGTTTGTAGTTTATTTAATAAAGTCATTTTAAAAACGAATGGTCAAGTAACTGGGAACAGGGCAGTATATTTTACAAATTAATTGATACCTAACCTTTTTATTTTTTATCGAAATCGAGCAATTTTGTTTCTATACTGATAAAAACTTTTATTTACTGTAAAAAATAAATTTTAATTTATATAATAACTCTTGGTAGACATTTTGTGTAGGCCTACATACACTTTGCAATCTTTACCATAGTGACTTTGTCTTATAGAAGAAGTTTAATGGCTTAAACAGGCCGAAGCCTCTAGTTACCTCCCATTGAAATATTATTCAAATAGTAGGTAATAATTAGACCCTAGCTTTTATTGCCCATGTTTCGCAAAATAACTTCATGTAATGCATTTTCAATTTTAATTTTAAAATTTTAAAACGTTCATTTGAGGTTGGCTTTGTGGTATTGTTTTCAACTCTATTTCTATTCAATTTATCTATAGTTTTTAAAGATTAACAAGACTCTGAAAATTAAGTGAAAGGTTTTCTTGTAAGGACCGTCCATAAATTACGTCATCGCTTTTTGGCCATTTTTGGACCCCCCCTCGCTTAAATCATCCTACCATCATAATTTGTCTGACCCCCCCCTCCCCCCTCACGGAAAATGACGTCATATCAAAGCCTACCCCCCCCCCCTTGCACATCACCCTACTGTCATTTTCAATCTGGACCCTCCCCAGATGACGTAATTTATGGACGACCCCTAAGTCTTCATTTGCCGTCCTTGTTTGCTGTCCCAAACATTATAAATACATTATAATTTTCAGTCCAATCTGAAACAGTCTATGAAAATTTGTAATAATATGTAATATTTAACAAAAATAAAATAAAATAAAAACCGCAAAGCCGACCTCAAATTAACGTTCGAGCCAGAAATGGCAGGCAGTCAAACTTTGCCAAAAGCATATATCAGTTATTACCGAATTTCTAAATTGCAATAACTCGCGTTGTATTCGACGTTTTTAGATCGGGTTTGTGGCGTTTTGCTCTACATTCAACGACCTTTAAACTGGTATATAACATGGGATATGCCAATACAGTTTCCTCTACGACTTCTTCTAGGTGCGTTCCTCATGTTATGCCTACCCTGGAAAGGTGACAACATCGATTTTTACATCTACTAATCGACTTACATCTACTGTCCCCAACAGTAATCAAAATTCAAATTTCAGTAGTCAAATTTCGTTAAACTTTCATTGCATGCTCAACCCTTTTTAAGCCTGGACTATTAAGAGCTTGTAGGGCCCTTCCTTTTAATTTGATATTTCAAATTTACTTTAGAAACAACTGCCATCCGAGCTCTACCCAATGACACCAAAATCATTAAAGTCGGTTAAAAACTGTGAAAGAAGTTCCTTGATAAAAAAACCATGGAGCGTATTAAATATAGATTTTATTTTAACCAACGTTTCAAGAATTAAAATGCTTTAATATATTAACTTTTCATATTTTTATTTTAGATGCCCTTTTATTTTTGAAAACTTTCACATCATGTCTGTGAAAAGAATTTCGATTCACACATGGCAATTGGTGAAATTAGTCTTTTTACTGAAAAAATATGACTAATCAGCAAATGCAAACTTATTTTTATTAAATTACTTGAATAGCTACTGGAGGATGTTCTCGGCATACCTGGGTGTATGAAGAGCTTGCTGCCTATGACGGCCACGGCGCGGCGTCGCCACTGCGGCAGCACCAGACCCTTCAGCACGAACACGGAGCCGCACCGACCCCCGGTCTGGGGCGCCCCGCACGCCGGTCCTGCATACTATTTATGTAAACTAGTATACACATATATACTAATAAAAATACTAATTCGTGGTATAATTTTTTTGCTAATTTTTCGACATGACCGGGCTAGCGACATGCACCTCAATAAGCCTGACCACGACTTTAATTGTGATGTCACTACCGACTGGTTTAACTACAATCAATTTTAAATAAAAAATTTGCAATAAAAACCTACTTACACATGAGGAAAGGTAATCTAACTGAGCTATTAGGTTCATACTCTAAATTTGAGCTATGAAGGCACAGTAAAAAAATTACTCAGGACATAGCATTACAAAAAAAAATCTTACACCCAATTAAGAAATACAGATAAATAGATTGATGAATGTAAGACAGTCTCAATTATGTAAAAAAAATGGATGATCATACAAATTGTTGAGCGGATTAACTGGCAATTGGGTTATTGGCAAAAGTGTATTGAGTCTTTTAAACAACAATCAGTAAATCAAGGTCTAGCGAAATCATTCATCTTCACTTGTTTATTAAACAAAAGAGTGATTTAACGTTTGTTTACCTTCACGTCCAGCCCCAGTGATGAATGAAATCTGTCGTTGTTTGCCGAGTGGTTCCTGGAATCTGGAATCCACTTTTCAGCTGTCACCGCGACGTTGTCAAATTTCGATATGACTAATCAAAGTGAATTTAAACTTTATTGAGGTATTAATTAATAATTTCTTAGTCTCTGTGAATTTATAAAAGTTGGGCACTCTTGACATTGTGGATTGGTAATTTCGTCCACGTAGAAGCCTATCTACGACTGAAGAAACTAAAACAAAGAGACTTCTTCAGCCGCTACCAGACAACAGTAAGTGTGAAGTGCGTGGAACGTGTTCATTAAGTGATTCCAGCATTCACTGGAATGTACGAGCGTTCGACTCGCATTTACAAACTCTTTGTAACAGTGGACGAATTTAGGAATCCACAATGTCAAAAGTGCAAAACATTGCAAAATTCACAGAGACTAAGAAATTATTAATTAATACCTCAATTAAGTTTAAATTGACTTTGGTTAGTCATATCGAAATTCGAGAATGTCGTGGGTGACAGCTGAACCGTGGATTCCAGATTCTAGGAGCCACTCAGCAAAGGATGACATATTTCAGTCATCACTGCGGCTGAACGCGAAGGTAAACAAACGTTAAATAACGATTCCGTCCACAATAACTAAAAACACTATGAGTGAAAGAGTGATTTTAATCATAACTATTTCAGCTGCGGGGAAATATTTTAAGTGTTTAACATTTAATTTTTGATAACGTAATACATATACATTTGGCATGTCTTTACTCACCAACATAGAACCGTATGATGTGTCTCAGGTCGGGGTCTATGCCGAGCCTGGCACGCCTCGAGTGGTCCGTGTAGCCCAGCTGCTGTAGACAGTCGTCCTGCAGAGTCAGGGGCGCCTCGTCTATACCCAGCGTCGACCCTCGCCCCCTCCGTACTGTAGACAACAGACATGATGTGACGTCACAGAACCGTATTATGATGTCTCAGGTCGGGGTCTATGCCGAGCCTGGCACGCCTCGAGTGGTCCGTGTAGCCCAGCTGCTGTAGACAGTCGTCCTGCAGAGTCAGGGGCGCCTCGTCTATACCCAGCCGTCGACCCTCGCCCCCTCCATACTGTAGACAACATACATGATGTGACGTCACAGAACCTTATGATGTGTCTCAGGTCGGGGTCTACGCCGAGCCTGGCACGCCTCGAGTGGTCCGTGTAGCCCAGCAGCTGTAGACAGTCGTCCTGCAGAGTCAGGGGCGCCTCGTCTATACCCAGCCGTCGACCCTCGCCCCCTCCGTACTGTAGACAACAGACATGATGTGACGTCACAGAACCGTATGATGTGTCTCAGGTCGGGGTCTATGCCGAGCCTGGCACGCCTCGAGTGGTCCGTGTAGCCCAGCAGCTGTAGACAGTCGTCCTGCAGAGTCAGGGGCGCCTCGTCTATACCCAGCCGTCGACCCTCGCCCCCTCCGTACTGTAGACAACAGACATGATGTGACGTCACAGAACCGTATGATGTGTCTCAGGTCGGGGTCTATGCCGAGTCTGGCACGCCTCGAGTGGTCCATGTAGCCCAGCTGCTGTAGACAGTCGTCCTGCAGAGTCAGGGGCGCCTCGTCTATACCCAGCCGTCGACCCTCGCCCCCTCCGTACTGTAGACAACAGACATGATGTGACGTCACAGAACCGTATGATGTGTCTCAGGTCGGGGTCTATGCCGAGCCTGGCACGCCTCGAGTGGTCCATGTAGCCCAGCTGCTGTAGACAGTCGTCCTGCAGAGTCAGGGGCGCCTCGTCTATACCCAGCCGTCGACCCTCGCCCCCTCCGTACTGTAGACAACAGACATGATGTGACGTCACAGAACCGTATGATGTGTCTCAGGTCGGGGTCTATGCCGAGCCTGGCACGCCTCGAGTGGTCCATGTAGCCCAGCTGCTGTAGACAGTCGTCCTGCAGAGTCAGGGGCGCCTCGTCTATACCCAGCCGTCGACCCTCGCCCCCTCCGTACTGTAGACAACAGACATGATGTGACGTCACAGAACCGTATGATGTGTCTCAGGTCGGGGTCTATGCCGAGCCTGGCACGCCTCGAGTGGTCCGTGTAGCCAGCTGCTGTAGACAGTCGTCCTGCAGAGTCAGGGGCGCCTCGTCTATACCCAGCCGTCGACCCTCGCCCCCTCCGTACTGTAGACAACAGACATGATGTGACGTCACAGAACCGTATGATGTGTCTCAGGTCGGGGTCTATGCCGAGCCTGGCACGCCTCGAGTGGTCCGTGTAGCCCAGCTGCTGTAGACAGTCGTCCTGCAGAGTCAGGGGCGCCTCGTCTATACCCAGCCGTCGACCCTCGCCCCCTCCGTACTGTAGACAACAGACATGATGTGACGTCACAGAACCGTATGATGTGTCTCAGGTCGGGGTCTATGCCGAGCCTGGCACGCCTCGAGTGGTCCGTGTAGCCCAGCTGCTGTAGACAGTCGTCCTGCAGAGTCAGGGGCGCCTCGTCTATACCCAGCCGTCGACCCTCGCCCCCTCCGTACTGTAGACAACAGACATGATGTGACGTCACAGAACCGTATGATGTGTCTCAGGTCGGGGTCTATGCCGAGCCTGGCACGCCTCGAGTGGTCCGTGTAGCCCAGCTGCTGTAGACAGTCGTCCTGCAGAGTCAGGGGCGCCTCGTCTATACCCAGCCGTCGACCCTCGCCCCCTCCGTACTGTAGACAACAGACATGATGTGACGTCACAGAACCGTATGATGTGTCTCAGGTCGGGGTCTATGCCGAGCCTGGCACGCCTCGAGTGGTCCGTGTAGCCCAGCTGCTGTAGACAGTCGTCCTGCAGAGTCAGGGGCGCCTCGTCTATACCCAGCCGTCGTCCCTCACCACCTCCGTACTGTAGACAACAGACATGATGTGACGTCACAGAACCGTATGATGTGTCTCAGGTCGGGGTCTATGCCGAGCCTGGCACGCCTCGAGTGGTCCGTGTAGCCCAGCTGCTGTAGACAGTCGTCCTGCAGAGTCAGGGGCGCCTCGTCTATACCCAGCCGTCGTCCCTCGCCCCTCCGTACTGTAGACAACAGACATGATGTGACGTCACAGAACCGTATGATGTGTCTCAGGTCGGGTCTATGCCGAGCCTGGCACGCCTCGAGTGGTCCGTGTAGCCCAGCTGCTGTAGACAGTCGTCCTGCAGAGTCAGGGGCGCCTCGTCTATACCCAGCCGTCGTCCCTCGCCCCCTCCGTACTGTAGACAGCAGACATGATGTGAGGTTTCTTAGGCCTAAGTACCAGAGGGACCGAGCTTAAACTCGGTAAAATTATTACTTTTGTTCTCACACAAAGCTCGTTCGCTCCGCTCACTCGCACTATTCGTTTTTAACACGAAATCGTTCGCTTTGTTACTCGCCAGGCTGAAGGGTGCTGCATTTTAGTATAATTTTTTAAACTTAAGGGTAAAGATGTAACTTATTGGTTTATGTTAACAGTTTTCAGCTGATTTTTGTTTAATTTAGAAATGTCCATAAGGATAACATGGGAGCTTTAAAGGGCTCTAGGACGAAAACTATATTTTCTCAGACAATGGACCAGCTGCAATTGATTCCTGGTAGCCAAAAGCCCTATAATCATCAAAACAATAAAAAATCCTGGGAGAAAAAAATGCTGCCCGTACAAACAGTGTTGCATGTTTTAGAGTAAGCCTATAATAATAATAATTATCCGCTGAAGATGGACATAGCCATTTGTCAAAAATTCTTCAGAATTAAAATCATCTATACGGTAGTCTTTAGTCAGTTTTACTCGAGTAGAATAAATTAACAATAGTTGTACAATATTAGGTGATAAGCCTGATTAGAAATCGGATCTTATAAATTTTTCAAACTTTTATATATGAATGAAATAAATCATATTAACTATAGAAAATTATTATTATGAAGTTATCATGCTATTATGGACATATAAATTTTATAAAAACTCATTTTAACGTGGTCACAATATAATATTTTTTTAGTAACTAGGCTAGTTTCCCAAATAGATTTCTGTGAAGTAACTGCAGGTACATCACTTCCTGGATTGAGCAAGTTTGATGGAATGCCGTATTATAGACGCCATATTCACCGGCCATGACAAATTACTTGACGCTCTAACTGTCGGAGGGATTTGAATTAATCCAAACTCATTATCATTTAACAGTAAAAAGATGATTATAAAACGGTTTCAATGGTATGCTTAACATATGTGTCTTATACTTATAGGGTGCCAATCCCTCCCCATGAACTATGAACCCAATCCCCCAAAAACTTTTGGAAGCACAGTACTGTAATACACATATCCCCCAATTTTTACTGAACACATATAATTTTTTTTAATATTAGATTAGAAAATTTGTTTAGTCACGCTTTATTCAAGCTATATCACATTTGTTATATGAGTCTTAA
>JAQYXR010001628.1:0-28883 GCA_030545055.2 Neoaliturus tenellus | reverse complement strand
ATGTAGCCCCGCAGATGTCATATTATAACCAAATCGTCATCCTTACTTACCTTTAATCACTCTCTTTTGTCGTTAAGAACGTGGAGCTGCTTAAACCTGGTTTTATACTGTATAATGTACAATTTTATTAGTAAGAGAGTTCACTTTACCTTTAATTTAGCAGTTCTTTGTTGACTCAATTAGCAACAGAGTTGTTTTAAAACCATCTCACGAAATGATTGTAAGATGATTAAAATAAACACCAGTATAAAAGACATTAAAGAGCTTCTGTGAAGAAGACGTATTGTTAAGGCAATCGTGTGAAGTGCTCTTACATTTTGTTTCACTTAGTTTACGATGTTCCTCCCTTAAACGTTTTCTTTGATAAGAAATCTCACATTTTCACTTCATAATCTTTGTTGTGTTTAGTTTCATTGTAATTTTAGAACCATATAATAATTTTTACTACTTCATTAATTATTCATTATTGTTCTAAATAATTTATGTTTTGCTTTTATATGTAACAAAAGTATATTTTAAGTATAGATTTTTGTTGTTGTTATTATTATTACTTTCACCTGTTTTAAACCTAAAGGCTATATCATCTAACATGTTAATGATAATAATAAATTTATTTCACTGGAACATTTGACATTGCATTTGAATTAACACCTATGGTAAACTTAACCTATGGTGATTTAAAATGGTCTATTGGTAAACAAATTTATGTATGATTAATATTGGCACTGTTCATTTAACTATTTTATTTTTCTTCAATTTCAAACGTTTATTTTCTCGAATGGTTTGTTCTTGTTTCTCAATTCATTTTTCTCTATTCTTTCTTCTTACTTCTTGTTTCTTTTTCAATGTTCTCCTTCTGTATTTCAGGTACTTTTATTATTATTTTTTTTTCATTTTTTTACTCTTCATTGATTTGGTCCCTAAACGTCTTTCTCCACGTCATTGGTCATACTCCTTACGGCTCTCTACATTTAAGACTTGTCATCTTAAGTGGATATTGACAACAAAAAAGACGAAGACGCAAGAGTGTGTTTTTTTTCATTTTTTGCTTATAAAGATTTATAATTACAAATGTATTTTTAGGACATTTTAACAAGTTTATTGCCATTTCTAATTTAATACAATATCTAAAAACTTTGATTATTGTTATTGCATTAACAATTTTATTTCATTTTTAAATACCTATTATTGGGAAGTACGAAAAGTATATTAAATAAACAAATTAATGCAATAATCGAATACAATTGTCAATTTTTTAAATACCCTTTTCATAAAACTATTTTTGAAAATGTTTAGTAAATAAGTAGCAAAACAGTTAGAACTCTTTAATTAAGGCTCCGCTCTACCTAAGCCCGAATATCTACCCACGACGTTACCGAATACCGCCTCGAGGCTATAGCACCAGACGAGATTGATGGCTGCAGAGGTTTAACGAGAATCATGTTTTAAAACTAGCTAACTAAGATAGAGATTGGCTTTTAACTTCTCATTATATAATTTTAAAATATAATTTAATTTTATTTATAACTGTTTAAACTCATCTGTTTTTACCAACTTTTATCTTAAGTTTGAAATTTGTTGTGATGAAATGATCAAAAAAGTGTAACCGAGGAAAAATTAGTACCAATTTTCTTCTTCTTCTATATGACACAAACAACTCCTCAGTGCATAAAAACTGAGGTACGGTTTAAACACCGTATTTCAGTTTAAACAACTGACCTTAGTGTGTGCTAAGTTGACACTTTGTTTTTCGCTCTATTATGATTATAGCAGGAGATAACATAATTCTTAAAACCCCTTTCTTTTGGGTGGTGCACCAGCGGTGGACCGGAGCCTTAACGTTCAAATTATGCTTTTAAAAGTACTAGAGATCGCCTCCAGATCGAAATTCGATCAAAACTTTTGTTGATCTGGACCCAAGAAGTTAAAAACATTTTATAACTCAAACATCTGTTCTTCCAAATTTTCTAGCAGTTGTTTTTACAACAGCTGTCTAATGATCCATTCAATTCTACTTCCTCCATAAGATTAACATTGGAACTTTGAAAGCCTGTGGGACGTTGCCCTCTAGTCCGATGTGAATTAGAATGTGATTCTGCTCATCTACAGGACTATACCTTTCTAACGGTATGCGCGGATTTATCCTACGATGCACACGAGCCGAGGAAAAAGGAGGAAATGAAACATGCTTGCGTATTAATATATAGATAATACAATTGAAAATGAAATGGTAAACCTAAAAATTATAAGATGATCAATTACTTTAGAGTTAATATTATTGAGGAACTAAGCTCAAAACAAACAACGTACAATTTTGTTACAAAAATTAAAATAATGTCATGGTAATTTTTTTGACGTCATTAAATACTAATAAACTATTATAATCACACATTGGTAAATATATTTGTATAGAATGTTACACTTTAATAGGCTCTCATTAATTTTGTTTTTTAATCTATAAAGTCGCTGAGAATAACTATGATGTTTATTTTCTAGTCGCACACTAGCAGCAAGAGAGCTGACTCGTCATGTGGGAGATTTTCACGCACGTAGGGGTCATTAAGGCTGCAGTAAGCTTCCACTACAATGGCTACACCATCCTCATAATACATGGATTTAGATTTGCTGCTTCTCACTTACATTCCACAAGATGTTAACGGTGCTACTGAGTTTTGTGTAGTCGTAATCAACTTAACGGACAGTGTTACTTCAAAAAAATATATTTTTCCTCCACCTAATATGTAAAGCCGTATTTTACTCCTTGGAATAGAGTAGTAAAGTACTAATTTCTATCCCATGTGACTTGAATGCTTAATCTTTCTACCTAGGGAAAACTCGAGTTTTTTCGTACCAAGGGGCTAAAGTTAGTTACATAAGAATAACATTAAAAGAGAGATTAAAAAGAACATGAGCCACAGTCAGCTGTTACTTGTATTTGTTTCGTTACTCATTGTTGACTAATAGCAGCTGTAGCTGCTGCTCACCCACTGCTGACCATTCAGTCAGCAGTAAGTGAGCAGCATCTCTAGTATTAGAGATGGCCGTGGCAATGTACGTGTTTGTTTACATTTTGCTTGGGTAGGCTATTAACCTAAGAAGTCCAAAACATAAGTGTAAAACTTTTGACTAGGCTTAAATTATATTTTGTTTTTTTCGCCATATCAAAATTGATATGGCCTACCTTGTGTGTTTTTTATGTTGATGTGACAGATCCAGCTTGACGGAGCAAGGGATCATATGAAGGTAAAATTAAATTATCTACGGTAGGCCTATTAGGCCTAAATTTGATTCGTGTAGGTGGAGGAAAAATGTTGTGTGCATCAAGGGACTAAAGTACTTTTCTCCCTCAGGGAAATTGTCGCCCTCGGCTTCGCCTTTGGGCGACAACACTTTCCCTTCGGGGAGAAAACATTGTACTTTAGTCCCTAGAAGCACAGATAACTAATTTCTTATACAATAAAATAAAGTATGTTTAATTGCTTTCCTTTTATACTTTGCTTAAAGATTTTAAGTTACCATTTAAAAAGATTTTACATAAATATCGTGGCATAAATTTTGGAATATTTCTTGACCAATGCCACTAAAAGATACTTGTGTCTTGGAACACCTTGGATTAGCTTGTCAACGCAGTCCATTGACTTACTCTTCTATGTGCTCTTCTTCACTCTTCAAGGTTTGTGTGATGTACTCCTCTCCACTGTCTTACCTATTATGCGGAATATCCTTTAATTCATTTCCAAAGGATTCAAGGTAGTGGAGTAGCTAAAATTAATGCCACACTGCTCTCGAAAGTCTTGACTATGTCATACCGAGAATGAAAGACTGTTTAAATGTTTAACCTGGTTTTATGTCAGTCAACCGTGTCTTGAGTTGTCTGATTTGATTGCAAGATGTCTGAATCAATGTTTTAGAGCATCGTCTGGTAGAGAGTGGTCCTTAAAATCCGGGTGCATGACACTCTCAGGAATAAAGCAACTTTCACAAGTCCCTGAGAACCTGACTCAATACTGGTAAATAGGCATGCTGATGGACACCCTTGTAAAAAGTAGATGGAAATTTAAGCACTTTGTGTATCTTTAGAAAACGAGATTCTCGCGTAAGCAAAATCTCATTCATCAAGTCTGTTGGTGTCTGAAATTTCTCAATTAAAATACATTTCTCAATACAAGACTGTAAGAAATCTCAACAGCGTCCTGTATTCACAGTATGAGAACCAAGATATTGCCCTCTTTAATCAGAGTTCGAGACAAAGACTAATTTTATCTGTAGCAATGCGCTCAGACCAGGGGGAAGAAGCGACTTATTGGTCGGTAATTAATTTATAAAGGTCAATAATCCCCTTCAAAACCTTTGACTCGAGGAGGCAAACAGTGGCGATCCAACCGATTTTAGATCCAAGCGGAGTTTGTTATAATAGTCAGAAGTCCCCGTGGACTCAACGGAATCTACAAAAATGGCTCTTGTCTTTTGGGTGGCTTTTGACGGCTCTCCTTTCCTTAATTTTCGTCTTCTGCCTCATCTTTCCGACTACGATAACGTAAAATTTCCCTCCTAATGGCTTGATGAGCATTTGTATTATTTCAATCTTTGACTTATAACGTGCTTTTCATTTGATTGGCTGATAAATAACGCATTGTTTTTAATTGAAAGTTCATATGATATTCGCATTAAGTTACAGGTATTAAAAGCAAATTAAAACCTAGAAAGTTCCAAAGAGTATGAATATTATTGTGGCTCAAGTGTATCTTTTATCGTCTGGTTTTACAATATTACATTCACGATGCACAAGTTAATTTATACCATTTATAATTTTTGAATATTATTTCAAAACTAACATTTTAATTTTGTATATGAACTCAACATAATTCATTATTTAATTTAAATTTAAGGTGTAAAACCACATTAAACAAAATGTTTTGACCTGTACTGTAAACGCATTTATACAAAAATTATATCTTCTTCTACTATATATTTGTCAAATACCACTCACTCATGTATCAGAGAATCTCCATAACCATGGGGTATATAGGGTTGAAATTTTGCATGGACGTACCACTTTGCTCAAAAATGCTCACTAAGAAACAGTTTTGCAAAATTCCTTCAGGTCTCCGCCCCACAGGACTTCAAAATTTCCATCTAATGTTAATCTTATGGCCAATTTTTAATACAAATCAAAGCAACGACGAATCTGAAAAACTATGGGACCTAGAATGTTAAAATTTAGCACGGGTGTTCTTCTTTGCTCATAGGTGCTCACTAAGAAACGGTTTTGCAAAATTCCATCAGGGCTCTGCCCCACAGGACTTCAAAATTTCTATCTAATGTTATCCTTATGGCCAATTTTTTATACAAATCTAGGAAACAACGAATATAGAAAACTATAAGACCTACGATGTTGAAATTTGGCATGGACGTTCTGCTTTGCTCATAGGTGCTCACTAAGAAACGGTTTTGCAAAATTCCATCAGGGCTCCGCCACACAGGACTTCAACATTTCTATCTAATGTTATTCTTGTGGCCAATTTTTAATATGAATCTAGGAAAATCATATCTGAAAAAACATATGACCTAAGAGAATTATTTGGAACATTTTCAATGGGAGATCCACTTCGCCCATCGGTGCTCACCAAGAAACGCATCTTCGGTGCTCTTGGAAAGCATCTTCAGGGCTCCACCCCTCGGGTCTATTAAATTGGTCTAGGGCCAATGGGGTTGAAATTTGGCATGGACATTTCTCTTTGTTCAAAGGTATTCACTAAGAAACGGTTTTGCAAATATATTTTTTGAAGTCCTTTAGGGCTCCGCCCCACAGAACATCAAAATTACTCAATTGCATCCGTTGTTGAAATTTGACATTGATGTTCCTCTTTGCTCACAAGTATTCTTTAAGAAACAGTTTTGCAAATATAAAGATTATTATTATATAGTTTTGGAAGTCCTTTAGGGCTCCGCCCCACTGGACTTCAAAATTACTCAAGAGCATATGGGGTTGAAATTTGACGTACACATTCCTCTTTACTCATATGTACTCACTAAGAAACGGTTTTATAAATATAGTTTTTTATTTCCTTTAGGGCTCCGCCCCACAGGACTTCATGATTACTATAAAGCCTACAGGGTTGAAATTCTACGTGGAAATTCCTCTTTACTCATGTGTACTAATGAAGAAACAGTTATGCAAGTCCTTTAGTTTTTGAAGTCCTTTAGGGCTCCGCCCCACTGGACTTAAAAATCACTCTAGCTAGGGCCAATGGGTTTGAAATTTAGTATTTATGTTCCTCTTTGCTTATGGGTATTCACCAAGAAACGGTTTTCCAAGTATAGTTTTTGAAGTCCTTTAGGGCTTTGCCCCACTGGACTTCTAAATTACTCTTGGGTATACAGGGTTGAAACTTGACTTGGACGTTCCTCTTTACTCATTTGTACTCACTAAGAAAAGGTTATGCAAAGATAGTTTTTGAGGTCTTTTAGGGCTCCGCCCCACTGGACTTTAAAATTACTCTAGGGCATACGAGGTTGAAATTTAATGTGGACGTTCCTTTTTACTCATATGTACTCACTAAGAAACGGTTTTACAAAATAAAGTCTTTGAAGTCCTTTAGGGCTCCGCCCCACCGGACTTCAAAATTACCATATAGCCTACAGGGTTGAAATTTGACCTTTTTACTTGTTATGTTGCCTACTAAATAAAAAATGGTTTTGCAAAAATAGTTTTTGAAGTTTTTTAGAGCCCCCTACGTAAGGTCTATGGGGTTTGAAATTTGACATATTCGTTCCTCTTTGCTCATAAATTTTATCATTAAGAAATTTTTTTGCAAAATTCAATGCTCTGCTTACATGATTCTTAAGAAAGATGATTTCGTTACTCTTTAAAGAGATATTATTACATGTAAAATGAATTTAATCACGGGCGAAGCCGTGACAGGCAACAGCTAGTATATATATAAAATAATAAAAAATAAAAAATAAAAATAAAAACAGAAACAATTTCAGTTGTAGAAAACCAGACCTACTTGACACGTTTAACAACTAAATTTCGTGGTAATGACATTGCTTGGTATTGAACTTTAAATTTATTTATATTTTCTAAGGCCGGCACAGTTTTAATGACAGGTTAAAATGTAACTATAAGGCGTATTTATCTGAAAGTTATTTATATTATTTATTATGTATATGCGGCTTATTTATTATTTATAGATTGGTACGTATTTCCAATTGAACTCATAAGTTTAGTTTGGTTTTCATATAATTTAAAATAAATATTCAATTAATTTCGTAATCTTCACTTAAACTGTAACAAATAATATCGATAAACGTCTTGAGTTAGGAACTAAAATAGAAATCAAAACTGAAAAACTATCCTAAAAATGTATTTTCTATAATGAAAAATGTTACATATGAAATGTGGAGTTAATTTCTTAAAATATTTAATATTATAATAATATGAACATAATATTATACAATTATTTTCTCGCCATAATCTCTTTTTGTTACATTACCGGGCTATGGACCCCATAAAAAAGAAAAAAATGCCACTTGCGTGGACACACACAAAATTTAAATTAAATTATTTACAAAAGTAACTACATTTCTTTAGATATAACCATCATTTTTGTATTGCAACCAGACTTAGGGTATGAGTGGTTTAAGTGATTTATTGATTAAAATCTTCAATAAAAATAAAAAAAAAAAATTTAAAAAAAAAAAAAAAATTAAAAATAAAAATTTATGATATGTATAAATCTTTTTAGGGTGAGGTAGGAAAAATGCAATGAGGAACACAGGTGGCCAGCCTGTAGTGTGGGACTCCCCACACAAACGTTATATACTAAAAAACCTCATCTTTCCTTTAAAATTCAAACCTGGAATTGTTTATCACATTACATCAGGCTAGGCCTAAATTTGGCTTACGCCCGTGGGGCTCACTCCTTATCCAGCTGCTTGGTCAAGGGATCTGTGCCACTACGCGGTCGAGATCTTAACATATATCGTAACATTAAATGATTATACGATAATTATATATATATGAGGCCTACTTTTTCAGTCGAATATATAAATACAATTTTTTGTCGGTTTGTGATTTTATCATAGCATTCCGCATCAACAAATTCTTGAAATAAGTTAATACATTTTGTTTTATTACTAATATAACTTTTTGTTTTCAATTTGCTACCGTGCTTATGAAACTTATACGATATATGCTGTACCAAGTGATTTCCACTCTGAAAGTGTTTGTATTAAATGTATTTTTCTGTTTCGTGTAATTGAAAAACACTTCCAAAAGATTGTAATGCCTTACAAATATCAGTTTTTAATATTGATAAAATATATGACAAAACAACATATGTACGAGTATAATCATGGACGGGTTTTTTGAGATAAATCAAAGAACCTGACCCTAATTATTATTTTAATTTTTAGTTAAACGCGTTGTAAAAATAAATTAACTATTAAATTAAGAATAATATTAAAAAACTAAATTCGCAGAAAAACGGATTTAACTTCCGATAACTTACTGCATGAATTTTTACTAGCCAAGAACATACAAAACTTTGTTAAAAACTCAGCTCGACAAACTCTTTTTAAATTCTGATAAACTTCAATTTACATGTTAATTCTGTGGCGGCCTTCCTCTACAGGGACTCAAACGGAATGTTTAAATAATAGGGTCGAGCTAACAAGAAACATATTCTACCTCTTGTGTTATGTTTCAGGAACCATTTCATTAACCTGTTCCTAACTCAAATTTCCAAGGTCGGAAATTATCACACACTTTACACCACATACCTCACACACAAGTCAATACCACCTCCGTGTCTTCTGAAGTCGTGTTTAACATTTATGACTATGAGATAGTCGTTACCACTATACGTTGTTGTTAGTAATATTTTAATGACAAATATGAAATAATTTTAAGTTTTATTAAAATCTAGTATTTATAAGTAACAATTTGGTGTCTTAATTTTTATTTAAAAACTTTATAGTACTGTATCTTTAATATCCTAGGTTATTACCAGCTATCTTATTTCTAGCTTCAACATAACGCTACCAGTATAACACTTTATATCATTTTATTCATTACGTGACCACATTAAAAGAATGCTGGTATGACGTATGTTTTTTATATTAAAATTCTTAACACTAGAATTGACTGCACCTATCAGTGCCGGAACGCGGTCTCGAACCGGCACAGTCCGATTTCGAAAACCAGCTCTCATAGTTGATTTGCATATGTATTTCATGAGAAACAGGTAAAGAACTATGTACAACGAAAATTTTCGTACACATGACGAAATAGTGAATTACACTTTTAGTACATATTTTAAAGCTTAAGGCGACCGAAAGGTTTGTTGTGATATTTATCAGTTTGAAGGTCACAGATAAGACAGTTTATTGAGAAAGTTATTGTGCCTATTTTTATTAATGTGGAAAAAATATTTTTTACTAGATTTTACGACGATTTTTGAGTTCTTGAACATGAAAAACCAAATTTATCCTGATATAACAATTCACTCCTTCCAAAAAAAGTAATCAAATTGGCTACGTTTGGTAAAAAAACATATTTTGAAGGGCAATGTAAAATTTTTTTGTGCATGTTTTATCTTTTTACATTACTTTTTATAATTATTTCTTGATTTAATGTATACTGTTATTAACGTTATATAATACGATTATTTTTTTATGAATTTAAGAGTTGGTTTTTTAATATAAATCTAAAACTATACTTAAAAACTTTGAAGTAAATCTATTGCAATTTATTTTATAAACAGGAAACGATACATTTTAAACGAAACACACAATCTGTGCCAAAATCATTCCCCGTACTTACAATATTGTATGATGAGTACGTGGGCGCCGAGCATTTGTTCGGTAAACTCAAAACATTCTTAGTAGTCATAGTAATATCAGTCATAGACTTTACGATAGATTTCCAATTAAAATAAGGTTTGTTTATTTCATGACGAGTTCGTTTGCTTCGCTCACTCGCCTTTCCTCACAGGTTTTAATTTAGGCCTAAGGGTGCTGTACTCTGGCATGAGTTAGTAAAACTGTAACACGTGGATTTTATCTCTATGGTTATCAGCTAACCATTGTTGCTAATTCTTTTGTTTTAAAATTAAATTAGAATTCTAAATTGTATAATTGTATATATATGTAATGTATAATTGTATAATTGTATGTATTGTAGAATTCTAAATTAGAATTCTAAACAATTTTCAAATTGTTTATACTTGTTTTATACTTTTACTTTACTTTTATTTAACGAAATAGCCATATAACCATACAGAAAAAAATAATAACCAGAAAAGTACTATGTTAAAAAACGATAAATCATTTTTATTGTACCACTCAGTGGAGCTGCAGTTACCAACCAACTCAGGCTACTAATGGAAAACCACATGTTTACAAAGAACGTGGTTCGTGCTTTGACAGTTGAGTCAGCTGCTTTAGCAACTCTTTTGTTTTGATATGAACTCCATAAGAACACTGTTTAAATTATAGGGTTTCAATTCAAGATTATAACAAAATGAGATTTTTCTTACCATACAGATATTTTAAAAAATAGTATTTTTAAGTTATTTGAAGTATATCGTCAGAGCCGTTCTTGAGCTCCATGAGCATACATAAGTACATACAAATACATACCTATCGTATACGGTATATAAATATACAGTATCTTACTCGTATTAGTGTATATGATTATATCATAAAGTATTTACACAATATAAGTTTATACAAACTTTACTTTAAAGTATATTAAAAATAATACAGTATTACTTAAAAACACATAGAAATAATTATTTAATTGCATATTATTACAATTTTAATTCCATCGTACACAGGATTTTTAAATGTTGACAGTTAATTATGTAAACGTGACTCCGGTGCTCTTAAACAGGTGATGCTTCGCCGATACCGCCGTGCAAGCACAACGTATACATCCTCATTAATATTATGCTCTTGGTAACATACTATAGTTATAGTGTAGCAAAATATATTGTGTATTTTGTGAATATATTGTGACTAAATATCGTCAGTAAAATTAATTCAATAAAATCCATATATTCGATCCTTTTATATGTAACTATAGTCAGCAGATAAAAATAAACAGGTTACAAATAAATAAAAATATATTATAAGTTAGCTAGGAAACAAACTGCCTCTTGATGTGAAAAAGGATAAAGTAAACAAGTACAATTTACGATGAATAGATAAATAATACAAATATTTAAAAAGGAAAATAATAAAAACTTCGGTTTTTAATATAAAAAGGCAATTTATTAAGTACTAAATCAACCTGAACAACACAATGCGGAAATAAGAATTATAAACAACACTGCTGGACTAAATAAACAAATTGCTACCATCACAAATAATAAATCACAAAAAATACAGTATTATGTTATATTATCTGTATTATATAATAATATGTGTATGTGTAAGCCCAATCATTTCAGAACATGATGTTTACATTAATTTTTATTCATACTCACTTTATTAACTACACGCTGGCAACAATTAATGGACAAGAAAAATAACATATATTTTGCAGATCCCAGGCAGGGATATATTACGTGTTCTGTGCCTGCACAATAGACATATTGTCAATACACTGGGCTTATATGTTCAACACACCAAGGCTAAAGGGGTGCTTCTCTCAACATCACGGATAATATTGGGCTGATCTTGCTAGGCCAGCAAAGAAAACGTGATGTTATTGAAACACCTATCCACTGTAGGCCTACGAAGAACTCACTAAACAATTGGTTGATTCCGTAACACATCGCCATTGAAGAAGAGATGTTGTAAATATGAGTATTAAATAGTCTACTAACAATCCTTGAACATCACGTGATGTTTACGAGACACCTGTTTACATTTTGTTGCTCAAACCATGGCTGGAAATAACATCTTTCGGCACAGCCTTTATTTTTGGGTCATTGGAAAAAAAAACAAAACAAATTATCTTCATTATAGTATATCCATAATAATCAAAACAACTGAGTAAATCCCCACCCATGGTGAAAAATATATTGCAAAATCTAGCCTATTATATTAATGGTGTTTATCGTTAAAATTCAACAGCACAACGAAGATAATGTTAAAATGACCAGAGGTGTATTTTATAAACCAACATAACTTGTACGAAAAGCGACCCTATTAAATTTTATGTTATAGAATACTATGTAAACTTCTAAGGATTGACTGATGAAATAATACAGATATTTCATAATTTGATATTTTTTTAAGAAAAAGCAATTCTTAGTATCCAGATTTTCATTTATGATGTAATATTTAACATAAATATTAAATGTTTAAACATTAAATACAATTGCTAACAATTTACTATGTTATGTTAACTATAATTTGATATATTACTTTACATGTTTATATTAAATTGAAATATAGATAAGAATTCTGTAAATATTTGCAATAAACGATTATTGGTAATCATTATCGAGTTAAATAATGAAAATCCACAAAAAATAATGATAATAACCACAATTTATACTTTTGAATGAAAATTTTTTTGTACTAAACAATAGTGACAATAAATAAATAGTGACAAAATATACCGTTTCCGTGACTGAATCAATAGGTATCTATAAGATAGCTAATTTAGCACGGGAGTAAACACAACAACAATAAAAGAGTGACGTCACATGTATTGACTGGTGGGAGGGGGGTTGGTAATACGATACGGAAGGACTTTTACAAATACCTCCATTGCCATGATGGGTATTTCTTGTAACATCATAAGAATGGATGAACAGCTATTTTAATGGCATTATATTCCTTGACATTTGAAAAGAGATAATAACTTCGCATAAAAAATTAATTGAAATGAAAAATTCATAAAAAATAATTTAAGTATAAAAATTTTTAGATCAGTTTCAAAATTACAATCACGTCAATTTCTGTGAGTGAGTTATTCATAAAAACCCCTACATGGGAAATTAAAAATATATATTTGCAAAAACCCAGGAATTTTTTGTTATCAAACTGGGATGTTTTTAAGTTAAAACTATTATAAATATTATAATACAAATACTTTTTGTTTTGGTTTTAGTTCCTATTTGATTTCTTGGTAAAATGATAAAGAATACAGATGACTACCAACCTACATATAACAAATATTTTAAAAAATTATAACAGTAATACGGCGAATCACAATCCAAGTTGTTTCAAATAAAAATAGTATTACATTAAGGGGGAATCGCTACTCAAAATTGGTAAAAATCACCATTTTTTTTTTTTTTAGAAATTATTCTACATATCTTTTTATATCTTAAAAAGCACCCAGAGTCATTTTTACATACATGTACATAGGAGAAAAAATATGTATATGTACAGCTTACTAACCCTCGACTCCAAGGATTTCCCTCTTAGCTTCCAAGACTAGGTATAATACAGCAATATGGTATTTTGATATATATTTATTAGTAATATTACTTTTTACTCTATGTCATGATTAAAGAATAATCATATAATTACAATGACACAAAAAATACATTACCTAATAACAGCTGTTGAAAGAACGAAAAATTCATCTAACTCATGTTGCTTGTTTTCAAAATGACATATGTTTGCTATTGTGTTGTTATTGACAATCTGTGATGTTTATTTTCAATTTATTTTATTAGTTTTGTCTAATTAGTGTAAGCTGTAGTAAAAACATTAGGCCTAACTTTACTGTGCAAAGTGTTTTACAGTGCGACAAAGACAAGTAGGCTAATGTAACCACAGGCTTGTATATAGGTATGTTCATATGTTATTCACAAATTAGCCCTAAATATATTGTAGCCTAATTTTTAGTTTTTTGCATTCTTATTTACTTGTGGCCATGATACTGGAAACAAACATGACCAAAAATTGTTTTTATTCAATAATGCTGCTTATTTTGTAGAGTAAAACACATTTGCGAAAACTAGCGTTTCCCGAAAGTTGTTTTTTTCTATGTTTTAGCCTACAAAATTTGATATTCCAAAAAAAAAAAAAAAAAAAAAAAATACTACTTGAGCAACAGTTCTGAAATTTTGTACATGACTTTTGCATATAAAAACCTTCAAAAACATTTATTTTGAATCCATTTGGTAAACTAGAATTTTATATAAAAATTTAAAAAATATAAAAAAAAATTCTTAACATTTCCTGTTAGTAAACAAATAGTAAATGTAGCTGTAATACAATAAAAATACGTGATATTAAAGTACATTCCATGCTGATCAAAACTATAGGCCCTATCATTGAAACTTTTGTTAGATTTATAGTTTTCTTTGAATATCAATTTTAAAAACGTAAAAAAATAAAAACCACTTTTAGGGCCTTTTAATTTTTTTTAACTACCTTTTTTATTTTGGTTTTAGGTCTTTTTCAACTATAAAAGATTCACGATTCAAGATTCAACATTCTTTATTGTCATTAAACACATATACAGTGTATGGACAAGCGTCAATTTATACAAATAAAAATCTAGCCTAAACATAATATAATTACAAGCAAGACAATATTAAAATAAAAGTCACAATACAGTAAAAAAATTACAAATAATATATAGACATTGAATAACATTAAAATTGTAGCACAATATATTAGTCAATATATAGCTAATATAAATATATCACAATAGATGGTAAACACTAAAATATTAAAACAAAAATAGGACAAATTGATTATAGGTAGTGACCCCATTGTATATAAAAAAATTCACCAGCTTTGTATAAACATTCATCAATAAGTATGTTTTTAATTTTCTCTTTAAATTTACGATGAGGCAGGGATTTTATTGAAGTAGGCAAATAATTATAAAATTTAATTGAAATATAAAACCAATTTTTTGTGAGCTACTATACTTATATTGTTGAACTCTTAAACAGTCTTTATTTCTGGTATTATAGGAATGAAAATCAGCATTAATACTAAAAAGTTCAAGGTTACTATGAACAAAACAGAGCAAGTGGAATATATACAGTGAATAAAGTGTAAGCACACGAAGTTGTACAAACAATGGTTTACAAGATGTTAAAATTGGGAAATTACATAACAATCTTATTGCTCTTTTTTGCAGAATGAAAAGTTTCTTACAGTTACTACTGGATCCCCAAAGAACAATACCATAAGTTAAAGTACTCTGTATATATGAAAAATAAACAGTCAGTAAGATATATTTATCCACAGTATTTCTCAACCTCTAAGCATATATAAACCTTTGGCCATTTTCCCACAAACAAAATCCACATGAGAATTCCATGTCAATCTAGGGTCTAACAAGAGTCCTAAAAACTTTAAATTACTATTATCTGAAGGTTGTAAAGACATTATGGCTGTAACTAAAAGATAAATCACTTATTTTTTCAATATTTAGCGACAAGTTATTAGCAGCACACCAGTCCTTAAGTAATGCAAAACTAGAATCTAATTTTTCAGTGATTGCATCTTTACTGTGGTTACTAACTGTTAGACCTAGATCATCTGCAAATAAAAATCCACTGACTCCCACATTCTCAATATTAATCGGTAAATCATTGATATAAATATTGAACAAGATTGGCCCAAGAATTGAGCCTTGTTACAATAAAGCCTGTTACAAAGTAAAAAATAAGTTATATAAAAAACTAGGCTAGCGATTTCAGTGGCGACTTCCCTTATACTTATATAGTCAGCTTTTTCAAAACGTATTGTTACATATAGCCTACTTGGTGTTTTGTAAGTCCGTCACCAAACGTCATAATATGGTTAAATGGGTCAAAATAAGAAAAAAATTCATATGAAGGTATATCTTAAAATGCATATTTACCCAGACCAACATTTTGTTTTTTACACTTAATCATTTTTATTTTGGCGATAGATTGTTGTAGGATGTGCATATTTGGCATAGACCTTCAAAATACTAATATCCATTTCAACAAAATAATAAAAATGTTACGATTAAAATTTTTAAAATAATGGCCACTTTAAATTGGTAAACTCAAATATATTAAAACCTGTAAGTGTTATCCAAATTTTATATGAGACAAAAAAGTTGTCAAGTTTCATTACCTAACCAATGATAGGGCCTATCCAGATTTTTAAAGCTCTGACAGCAATTACCGATTAATTACTGCGATTTCTCTATAAAAATAACCTTCATTTGCTATAATTATCATGCAAAATCAATGTTTTTCTGTAGAAAAATCGCAATACTCCGGCATTTCTTGTCAGACCTTTACAAACTTGGTATACTTGCTTAGGGAGTTAAATTCAGAAACTTCTATGTAAAATTTTAATAAAATTTACCGATTTTTATATATTTGTGTTTAAAAACTTAAAATGGCCACCAATTAAAAAATATGTATAGAAAAACATATTTTTTTGTTGAATCGGAAATTGGTATTTTGAAGTTCCATGCCAAATTTGAACAAGCCTTTAATGATCTATCACCGAAATAAAAATGATGAAGTGGAAAACAAAATGGCGGATATCTGGGTAAATATGGATATTAGGATTTACTTTCATATAAACTGTATTTCTTATTTCGACCCAAATAACCATATTATGAAGTTTGGCGACGGACTTAAAAAAAAAAAAAAAAAAAAAAACTATGTTTGTTAAAGAAACCAACTCGAGTACATGTGAGTTCCACTAGTGTCGTAATTTTATAGGTCAAGAGTAAGGATTTGTGGTTAGTTATTGCTAAATAGAATGTAATAAAAAATATGCAACTCGAGTTATATATTTCTTTTAACGAGTTTTATATTGTAAAACTAATTGATCAGTTAGTTTTTGTTCTTCAATTTAATTATTTAAATAATAGCAAATTAAAATAAAGATAAAGTAAAAAGAACAGGAACTTAACATCATTATTTATTTAGTGTTTATTTATTTTCTTACCTTTTCTATTCATATTTAACTTTGAAACTATGTTTCCAAATAAACCTGTCAGAGATTAATATCAAATGCGAGCTGCATTCTGAGTCTGCGACTGGCAAGGTCAGGTGGTGCTGTTGAACATTAGTTTACCAAAACTTCAAGTTGGCTTCCCCATTGCGGCACAACTCCATCGAACTTGACTCATTCTAAATGTTTGTCAAACACTTTTGAGTCGAACCCAGTTTTTTTTTTCTTTTTTTTTAACTAAATACATTATTTTTATCATTGAAATACGCTCAATTCATATTATTGCTCTAAGTCAAGTTGTTATGGGTAAAATTTAAGTTTTTGTTTAGCTGCTGTTAACGCATTACAATGCAAAAGGGCCAAGACACGAGTAGAGTCCAACTTATGCATCTCAGATAGTAGCCAAACGACAGTAATGACTGAACTATATATACATTATTGCTTGGAGGATAACATTTTTATCTTTTTGGGAGAAAATATATGAGACGGTTCGTTTAAAAATTATATATATCTAGTCTACAACTTTTTAGCATAAGGTAACAAAAATCAACGAATGTTTGTGCAAAATCAGAGTATGTTCCAAATAACCCAATTTTAAAATTTATCATATAATTAGTTTAAAAAATGAAAATTAGATGAGCCTTTACTTGATTGTGTTTATATAAATAAATATATAATAAAAACACCCACTGCAATAATCATAAAGACTAATAAAGATAATTGTAAATAAAAAAAAAAAAAATAAAAAAAAAAAAAAAAAAACTGGAAGAATATTTGAACGTAAATCACGCACAACCACAACAGTTTTCCGCCAGTTAAAATCTTGTTCCCATGGAGAAGTTAATTGAATAAGGTGACAATTAAGTTTTACTCCGAGCCGAGAATTGAGAATCTCACTGCACCGGGACCCGTCTTTGGTAAATTAATTCAATACCGTAAATTAAACACTACCTCGTATATTTTGTACTTAAAAAAAACTAACCTATTGTTTAAAATAATTAATTAACTAGTTTTATCAACAATACTGATCTTGAATATAATTAACGGACAATCTAAAGATTATCCTGAGGGAGAAGCTTACTTTGAACTGAATAGGAGTATTGAACTTTGGTAGAGAAGTTGATAAAGATGATGGGATGGGACAACAACTTGGCCATCAGATCAAAATGACCTTTGAGACTGTTTTCAAAATCGGGGCTGAATCGATCAGAAGACATTCTTGCAATTATATAGGCTACTTTGATATACTTTCATACACTTCGTTATTCTTACACCTACTTCAATTTTAATCACGAAAAATGTGCGAAGAAGGGTTAATTAGGGTAGGAACTGATCATTGAGTGTAATTTGGAATACTTGTTGGAGATGGAACATATGCCTTAATTTCAAAACTTACTAATTGTTTTGTAAAAAAACATTACTGAAGAACAGACCTCACATTTTTTATAAATAAGTAATGACTTTTCTAAATAACGCTGATAGAATATAGTGAATTAGCCTAACATGACTTCATTCAAACAATTTTTTTAGTTTGCATAAACTATTCATGTCATGGACTGTGCTCGTGGACAAATATTTCAACTTCAATTGTTTTAGTGTATCTAAAAGATTCTATAGTGAACTGTTTAGTAATATAAGTTGAATATTTGAACTCATTTTATAAAAAAGTAATACGTCGTTTAATTTTAATCGCTCGTAATTTAGAACCGTTTACTCTGAGAGATCATTTTGATTCCGTTGAATCAGTTTGATCTTTTTAAACTAACAGAGATCTATGATTGCATGACATATTAACATTCTATTATATGTGATAATAAAAAACTTTGAAGTAAATCTATTGTATTTATTGTATAAACAAGTAAACTTACTTTAAAAAAAAGATACAACTTGTACCAAAAAACATTCCCCGTACTTACAATATTGTATGATGAGTACGTGGGCGCCGAGCACTTGTTCGGTAAACTAAAAACATTCTTAGTAGTCATAGTAATATCGGTCATAGACTGTACGATAGAATGATAATCAAAATAATTTTGTTTCCTTCATGACGAGCTTGTTTGCTTCTCTCATTCGCCTTTCCTCAGAGGTGTTTGTATAGGAATAATTGTGCTGTACTCTGGCATGAATTAGTAAAACTTTAACACGTGGATTTTATCTCTTTGTTTTAAAATTAAATTAGAATTCCAAACATTGTTTATACATGTTTTATCTTTTTACTTTATTTTTATTTAACGAAATTTCCATAATTACCAGAAAAGGTACCATGTTAAGACCCAATAAATTATTTTTCTTGTACGACTCAGTCGAGCTGCAGTTATCAGCTAAGGCTACCAAAGGAAAACCACATGTTTACAAAGAACGTGGTTCGTGCTTTGACAGTTGGGTCTGCTGCTTTAGCAACTTTTTTTATATGAACTCCATAAGAACACTGTTTAAATTATAGGGTTTCCATTAAAGATTATATGGAAATGAGATTTTTCTTACCATAACAATAATTTTATAAATATTACTTTTTATCCAAGAACTAAATTATTTGAAGTAAATCGTCAGAGCCGCTCTCGAGCTCCGTGAACATACATAAGTACATACAAATACATACATATCATATCTAGTAATATACTTTACTCGTATTAGTGTATGGGATTATATCAGAAAATAATTTAAGTAGTGTCAAATTGTTGGTGCTGGCTCAGTTCAAGGTCACCTGAGGGATGACGTCATCGAGGTCAATGACCTCACCGATGACGTCATCGATGACGTCATCGATTGCGTCATCGA
Source organism: Neoaliturus tenellus (assembly GCA_030545055.2). Lineage (NCBI taxonomy): Eukaryota > Metazoa > Arthropoda > Insecta > Hemiptera > Cicadellidae > Neoaliturus > Neoaliturus tenellus. The sequence continues at coordinate 9,227 of JAQYXR010001628.1, read as the reverse complement.
TGACGTCATCACTAATGACGTCATTTCTATGACGTCACACCCATGACGTCACAGAAATGACGTGCTGATGACGTCATCACCCCTTACGTCATCAAAATGACGTCACCGACGCCACTGAGGTCAAGGTCACGCCGAAACTTAAAATTTTTTGGCACTTTTGCCGTTTCTCGCACTACGCTCCAAGTTTCAGTCAGAGTCCCCGTGACCTTGACCACTTGGAGCGAATTTTCGACGAGAAACGGCAAAAGTGCCAAGTTAAACTCGAGTTTCTGACATGACCCTGCCTAAATGGGCAATCGGTTATCCCTCAGGTGACCTTGAACCAGCACAACACCAACAATTTGATATTACTGTGACCTTGAAAACCTAACAACGGAGCGCCGACACCGATGCGCACCCCACGACAGCCACCGAGTGACTGACTGTCAGGCTCTGTGTACGCTAGGTATATTGGCTTGAGAGACTAAGACTCTAAACTGTCAGGAATGGGAGTAACTAACTGAATTTTGCAAGGAAAAGTCATTTCATCCAATATATTAAACAAATCTTCATCAGTAAAACCGACATTAGTCTGTTTGGTATAAAACTTAGGGTGTCCGCGCAACAGTTTGCGCCACTTAGCTAAAGTTGAAACTCTCTTAACTTTGAGTGGTGGACAGTGAGCAACTAATAAAGTCTTAACACGGCTAAGTTTCTTACCTAAAGTGTCCTGCGACATGGCTTCACCTCACAAAAGTCCGCACAATACTGAGAGACTGCTTGTAGCGCATGAGTCAAGGGAAAAGAGGTGGGGGAAACAGCAGGAGTGGGGGAAGGTCACAGTGGTGGGGGAAGGTGAGGTGGTACGCTGGAGTATCGCATCACTTCACCATGAGCTGTCCTACAGTCAACACACTGTTCTCTTGGCCCGAGTTGGCACTAGAAGAAACATTTCTGTACAGCTTAGGCTGTGAGAGCCGAGGAAGCAAAGTCAAAGTGGAAATTGTGTTAAACTCCAAGATGAAGAGTCTCCTAAATAAACTAATTGTATCCCTGCAATCTCCTATAACTTTAGAGAAATACCACTTTATTAAGCGACACCTTATACTTTGGCAAAACGAAGCGGAAATGGAAAAGATTACAGTAAAATTAATCTAACTTAAAACTTGGACTGGACACTCATGGCGATACCACGTGGCGTGCAAACGCCACCCTAAACATTACAAGTTAGGTTATTGAGCACCTCTGGTACGATAACCGATGTGCTAGAGTTAAAGTGTGATGACCTTGAGTCAAAACACTGAAATACTACAAGTCGATATCGTCCCAGAGTTAAAGTGTAGTGACCTACATTCAGAACCTGAGAGACTGCTTGTAGCGCATGAGTCAAGGGAAAAGAGGTGGGGGAAACAGCAGGAGTGGGGGAAGGTCACAGTGGTGGGGGAAGGTGAGGTGGTACGCTGGAGTATCGCATCACTTCACCATGAGCTGTCCTACAGTCAACACACTGTTCTCTTGGCCCGAGTTGGCACTAGAAGAAACATTTCTGTACAGCTTAGGCTGTGAGAGCCGAGGAAGCAAAGTCAAAGTGGAAATTGTGTTAAACTCCAAGATGAAGAGTCTCCTAAATAAACTAATTGTATCCCTGCAATCTCCTATAACTTTAGAGAAATACCACTTTATTAAGCGACACCTTATACTTTGGCAAAACGAAGCGGAAATGGAAAAGATTACAGTAAAATTAATCTAACTTAAAACTTGGACTGGACACTCATGGCGATACCACGTGGCGTGCAAACGCCACCCTAAACATTACAAGTTAGGTTATTGAGCACCTCTGGTACGATAACCGATGTGCTAGAGTTAAAGTGTGATGACCTTGAGTCAAAACACTGAAATACTACAAGTCGATATCGTCCCAGAGTTAAAGTGTAGTGACCTACATTCAGAACTTGTAAAATTACTTACATATAGAGAGCTAGAGAACAGCGAGACGCACCGCATGGAAGCCGGAGACATACTGGCGAAGCGGTGTTGTGCAGCCTAGGGACCCAGTTGTGGTGGGGGTATAGCCAACACTTAGAGTACAAGTGTTGTGGGTGACCTTGACCCACTTAACTTACCTGACCCACCCCCCCCCCCCCCGACAAAAAGTGCGAACCCCCCCCCCCCCCCCCGACAAAAAGTGCGACCCCCCCCCCCCTCCCCCACCCCCACCCCCTCCCCCACCCCTGATATCCTGGGCGTGGCAGCCCCGGTGGGGATATAAGGGGGTCCGGCCAGAGCCAGCTCGCAGTCCGCTCCCGCGCGTTGAACGTGAACGACCGGGACGGACCGCCATAGGCATCACTAAACATTGAATGGCGCCTTCAGTGTTTAGCGAAGTCTACTCTAACTTTAAGACTTGTATTAGTTGTAAGATATTGCGCTTGCGTTTGGGTATTGCGAATTGTTTTATATGAGAGTGTTTTACTTGTACCCTATGTCTCCTGTGTCTTTTATCCTTTGTGTCTTGTTTGTTATATGTGTTTAATGTGTATGTGCTTGTTCCAGCATTGACTACGTTGAGCTCAATTGTGTGTTGTAAGTGTGTTATATGTTTCTAAAGTGTATACGCTTGTTTTAGCAATCCCCCCTTGAGCTTTTTCAATGCTCAAAGTAAATTGTAAAGTCAGGGAACGGGAGTAGGCCCCCGTGTAAAGCCACTTTTAATAATTGGTAGGCTCCTTGCCAGGCATGCAAAAGGTTGCGGATGGCATTTGGGGAGCATGTCCGTTTGTAAGCTGGCAAGCAAAAGGTTGTGGCGGCCTCTGCACTCGGACCGAGGACGTAAGCCATTAGGGTGTCCTCAGTATGTTTCCCTTCTGGAAACTCAAAATTATGTAAATGAATCTTTGTTAGCTATTTGTGTTTTTAGTCCCCAAGGCCCCCGAACATTCGTGGTTCGCCATGGATGTACGGGGGCCGAAATTTTTTAATGTCCGTGTGGCCTTGACCTACAAAGACTTGTAAAAATTCAATGCATTTTAAATGAAAAATATTAAAGATAGGTTACGGGAGTAGGCCCCCGTGTAAAGCCTATTTTAATTATCGGTAGGCTCCTGCCAGGCATGCAAAAGGTTGCGGATGGCATTTGGGAGCATGTCCGTTTGTACGCTGGCATGCAAAAGGTTGCGGCGGCCTCTGCACTCGGACGAGGACGTAAGCCACTAGGGTGTCCTCAGTTTGTTTCCTTCTGGAAACACAAAATTATGTAAATGAATCTTTGTTAACTACTGAAAAGACAATGCAGTAAATGTTTACAAGTCTTGCGTGGCGAAGGGTACACGACATTGGATGTTGCCTTGTTGTCATAGTTGGGTCTCTTCGGAGGCTACAGCGATGACAACCCAAGTGCCTCACACCCCCAAAGGGGGGTGTGGGGCTTAATTTTTTTAAAGTTTTTTTGTGACCTTGACCTAAATATGTAAAATCTTTCAAAGTGTTTAACAGTCAGGTCTTATTAACACAGTTAATACATTAATGTCTGTTAAAAAAATAGTACCAGGTTAACCGAGCCTTGCTCGTTGGTTTTAATTCAGTTTTGATATAGTGTCATTAGAGCTTTTAAATTTCCCCCAACAACCAACTATACCTCTTCACAGTTAACAGCTGTTTCAAAAAGTCTGCTTAATATTAATGTTCCTTTATTTTTGTATACCTTTCGTTGTTATTTCGTTACCAAAATAGCAACCCATAAGACCAATGTTAAAAATTACGATTTTTAAACTTAAATTCTGACAAAATTCGATTTTTCCTGGGATGGAGGCCTTTTCTAAACTTATTTTTGGGCCAATACACTGTTAATTGCAAAGTTTAAGCAAAATCTGACAGCTAGATTTCGAGATCGTGGAACACACATCCCTTCAGACATTCCTCGTATTATAGTATAGGATAACAGTTAGGTATTTGTAACCCACAAGTTTGGAGTTGTTAATAGTTGGGTCCCTTGGGAGGCTTCAGCTATGGTAACATAAATGCCTCAAGTGGGGCTTATTTTTTTTAAAAGTGCGAACCCCCCCCCCCCCCCGCAAAAAGTGCGAACCCCCCCCCCCCCCGCAAAAAGTGCGAACCCCCCCCCCCCGCAAAAAGTGCGAACCCCCCCCCCCCACCCCCACCCCCACCCCCACCCCCACCCCTAATATCCTGGGCGTGGCAGCCCCGGTGGGGATATAAGGCGGCCGGGCTGCACGCACTTCTCATTCCGGTCCAAGCTCCCATACGGACAGGTACTCTCTCTCGCTCTTGAGACTTTTGTTTTACACGTTCACTTCTTTCTTTACATCTCTTCTTTTCATTTATTACAATGGGTAAAATGGGTCTGAAGCTAAAAAACTACCCATCAACTTCAACCTCGACCGACGCGTCTCGACCCTCATCATCCTCGACTTCGATCCTGGAATACCTGATGACTGCGAACATCCTGAGCTGCCTGACGATGCCGCCACCGCCGCCGCCGCCACCACAGCCCGCCTCAATGCCCAGCCTGTCGCCATTGCCGGCGACAGTGGAAGAGGCTGGTGCACAGCCATCGTCAGGAGAACTCGTCAAGTCGTCAGGCCGAGTCCCGGTAGCCTCTCCAGCACTCTCGCTGCTATCGGACTCAGGATCGGAGTCTGCGGCTTTTGAAGAGACGTCTAGGTCGAGGATCACCCCATACAGCAGAACCCGGAAAATCCTCTCATACACTACATCCCAATGTCCTTCACCTATATCCCCCATGCCACCTACACCAACCAAACCACCCCGTAAATCCATCTTCTCCCCTGATCTTCCCACCATAGACCTAACACGCTCTCCTACCCCGCCCAAAATTGTTTGCTCCATCCCGCTTGAACAATCTTTGCCCCTTCTACCTCCTTCCAACCCCATCCCTTCTAGCCAGCCTAATTCAGAGAAGCTCCAAGACACTCCGCTAAAGAGTCCAACACAGAAACGTAAACGCGTTAAAGCCCCTGCTGGCAAGGGTAAGAAATGCGATTACGCTTGGATGTCTAGTAAGTTTGGGGTTTTGTGTTGCCAGAAACTTGCTTGTGCAGAAGGGGATCGCTGCCAACGACACCTCAAAAGTACAGTCAAATTTCGGCAATTCAAACCCTATACTCTGTACATTAAGCCTAAAACGTTCAAGTTCAGACATCCCCACGGTCCGCAACCGCGGGATATTAGAAGGCTAAAGGTTGATGAAAAATACTATTTCATTGGTCAGACATATGGAGCAGGTAATAAGAAAGTAGAAATCGTTGTAAAAGGTGAAGGCCGCCTTTGTACAATGCAAGTACCACCTCGTATGGTACAAAGAGAATTTTTCATACCTAAAGCCTATCTAATACGAAGGAAAGGATGTGAAACCGTGTGGGAAATGGACTAGGACATGGGCCCACCAAAAAAAAAAAAACAAAATTGTTAGGCTGTGTTGGACAATATTTAAAAAGTCTTTTTCCAAATTATTTTTCCAAATTTAGTCTTAACCCTCTTAAAGTAAGGGAGAGGGGTATTATACAAGTCAACTAATAAAAAAAAAAAAAATACTTGACTTGTATAATACTTTAACCTGGCGGTGATGTAAAGTCACTGGGACAATCTCAAACCGTGTCCTTGAGGGTGAAGACTAAGTTACAAATAAATCATTAACAAATAAAAACTTACCTCCAAACACTTGTAGCTTGCTACAAGGTAAAAATTTTTCAAAGTTTGAATGACCTTGACCCATATAAATTACTTACAACTAATGTTGTGTATCACGTGATACCCCCACTCTAACGCTCTTACTAAGCTTGTATGAGCCGTTCATTTGCTTCAGTCTGTTTCTGTGCTCCGTGTAAACATGTCACGGTACAATTACAAAGGTGGTGACTTCTTGATAGATCAACACAATGCTTGGGAAGTGCTAAACCAGCATAGAATGGAAGTTGAGTATTGTATAAGGACAAGACGGGTCTACATTTTATCTATGTATATAAACAACCAAACTCATAAGTATGAACACTGGACAAAAATTAATTATAACAACATAGATGAGCTGTTGCTTGGGTGTTTGAGGTGTGTAAAGTTATTGAAGAACCAAAATAATGGGTGTGCTAAAGGTATGTAAAACTGATGACCGGGAAGACTAAGCAAAATTTCTTTTACCCCCCCCCCAGTGTTATCCCACCACTAAAAATGGTATATATAGGAGTGGTGATCAACCGTCCTCTCATTCTGCTTTACACCGTTAAGCTGAACACCACCATGTCTGCTATGAACGTCCCAGCCTCTACCTCTGGCCCGGTCGCCTCCAACTCCAGCCGAGCATTGGACCAATCCGATCGGCGCCTTCGTCAAGAAGTCGTGTCCGATTCTCCGGCTTTGGTCCTGTGAGGAAGGAGTTGCGGAGGCAGCGGAGCGTCTCAACCAACCACGACGGATGCATCAACTCAGACTCCACCAACATCATCGAGTGGTACGACGAAGTGATAGAGCAAAGGGACAGAATGCTAGAGAATACTCGCAGGGAGCTACTTTATGTCAGGAGTAAATGGGAAAAACTGATTAAGAAGTGTGAAAGCCTGTTGGACAGTGATGATAGTGAGGATGAGAGTGGATAGGTGTGTGGGTAAAGACTTGGACTGGGACTTGTGTGTATGTATGAATGTGTGCGTGAATGTGAAATACAGAGCGGGGGATAGATCACTCTGTGGCAATGGACTAACATGCCACTTAGTGATCTATCCCCCGTTCTGGTAATGTTTTGGATGGCCTTGACCACTTTACCAAGGCTAGCTAGTACCCCCACCACTGATAAGTGTATATATACGGGTATTGATGTGCAGTTTTGGTTATTCTGACTTTGTATCGCTTAGCTGAATACCTCACTTCAACATGGCTTCAACTGCAAAACTTCTCAGGCTTCCTCTTCTTCTTCAAGAAGGCGTGCTGCCAACGTCCTGCCTGCTACTCGTGACCTGCTCGACCATTCCACAGCATAACTGTTGCTCGGGCAAACGCCTGCAAAGCTCCAATGCTACGGACCTTGCTGGAGGTGAGCCAAGACGGGCAAGGCTTGCTCAGTCCTGGTCAACGGCAGGAGCAAGAAAGGCGTATGGCGTACTACAGGCTGCAGGGTGTAGTTCCCAGCTTGAAGTTAGGCGATCCGAGAGTAGCAAGCATCAACGAGGCAGCGGACTACATATCACACCTTCACAGTGTTTTAGAAGTAAAGGACCAACAAATGAAACTTAAAAGAACAATTGAAACAATTTAACTTTAATCAGTGGAGTTTGTGGAAGCAGTGATGAGTGATAGTGATGATGAAGGAACTGAATATATATTGGGTATGTAATGAAAGACTTGGACAGGGACATGTGTGTGTGTGTGTGTAGAATACAGAGCGGGGGATAGACTACTTTGCGGCAATGGACTAGCATGCTGCTTAGTGGTCTATCCCCCGCTCAAAGGGTAGCATTGGATGACCTTGACCCACTTTACAGCAAGGACAACCGGTTAACTGGTATAAAAGAGGGGGGTCTGTACATCCCGACTTCATTCTGCTTTGAACCTTCCAGTGGAACGCTAGAAAATGAGTGGATCACTGATCATTGGTAAGGAGTGGGAGTATGTAACCATAAACTATTTAAACTGTAGAGGGATGTTGAAGAAGGTGTATGATAATGTTAAAAGAATGGTTGTTGAAGAAGGTAGGGTAGTGATTGTAGCGTGGAAGAAGAAGCAGTATACAGGACAACAAGTGAGAGCAAGTGACTTTGGGGGGAATAGTGTGTTTCAAATTGGACGAGCGAACTTGGTTAATTTGGACATTGTGTTTTGGGACTTGGAAAGGTTAATTGAAAATAGTGGCAAACATGGGGAACTCTTAATTGGCAGGGAGGACAGAGTATATGAGTAAGTGTAAAAGACTGGGGGGCTTATGTGTGTGTAAAGACTAGGACTTGTGTGGAATACAGAGCGGGGGATAGATCACTTTGCGGCAATGGACTAGCATGCTGCTTAGTGGTCTATCCCCCGCTCAAAGGGTATTATTGGATGGCCTTGACCTATATAAAGGTAGAGGGGGAATAGGTAATAGGAGGGGGAAATTGGTATATATGTAGGACTGATGAATAAAGTATTTAGTCAAGCATTTGTCTAGACACTATCAACAACAACAATGGAGAGCTTCAGTGTTGAGTTCATCCTCTTGGAAGAAGACATCAACGAAGTGGTGGAACTTATAGAGGATAAGACCAGCCAGGGCACATTGGAACTTGTGAATTGCGAACCTTTGGACAATGCCGCAATCGATAAGATTGCATATTTCATGATGCATTTGTATAACGAACAAACAACCAATATGGAGTTTGTGCAGTACCTTTATCAAAACCAAGTAAATGTGCGAGTGACAATTACTTGGTGGCAGTAATAATAAAGTGTAACATATGGATGTGGACTTGGATGTGGACTTGGACTTGAGTGTGGTCTGCGGAATAGAGCGGGGGATAGATCACTTTGCGGCAATGGACTAGCATGCTGCTTAGTGGTCTATCCCCCGCTCAAAGGGTATCTTTACGGACCTTGACCCACATAAATTGTATAGTTGGTGGGGGTATAAAAAGGGTAAGCAAATTGGATGGATACAACACTTCCATACCATGGCTCCACTTGACAACACCGTGTTCCATCGCAACAGAATTGTCTCTATTCTGGAGGTAATACCTCTAGAAATTATAGAAGTAGAGGACCAACTACCTGCGGTTGATCAAGAAGAGGAGGAGGAAGAGATAATGGATATTGAAACGGACTCTGACGAAGCTGGTTCAACGGACAATGAGGTGGACTTGCACGCCTACGAAACATTAGAGTCGTCATCTGAGTCGGAAATGGAATTCCAATTGGAAATCGAAGAAGAAGAAGAACAAGAACAAGACACTCCCCATCGTCCAATGGATAGGATGTTAGTTGCCAGAAGAATTATGTATTGTCATCGCTGCCTATTCCGTGATGAGGATGATTCCGACTCTGATGGTGATGTTTCACCCTTGTAAAAAGTTTAAACAAAAAGTTAAAAAAGAATGTGAGCGGGGGATAGAGCACTTTGTAGTAAATGATGCTGCTTAGTGCTCTATCCCCCGCTCAAAATAATAATTCCAAATGACCTTGACCTACATAAACTTGCTCAAACAGACATCTTTGAAAAAACTTGTACAAATTATTGAATCTAGACCAAATATCAT
>JAQYXR010001627.1:0-28890 GCA_030545055.2 Neoaliturus tenellus | reverse complement strand
GGGGGATAGACCACTAAGCAGCATGCTAGTCCATTGCCGCAAAGTAGTCTATCCCCCGCTCTGTATTCTACACACACACACACACACACACATGTCCCTGTCCAAGTCTTTCATTACATACCCAATATATATTCAGTTCCTTCATCATCACTATCACTCATCACTGCTTCACAAACTCCACAGGATTAAAGTTAAATTGTTTCAATTGTTCTTTTAAGTTTTCAATTTGTTGGTCCTTTACTTCTAAAACACTGTGAAGGTGTGATATGTAGTCCGCTGCCTCGTTGATGCTTGCTACTCTCGGATCGCCTAACTTCAAGCTGGGAACTACACCCTGCAGCCTGTAGTACGCCATACGCCTTTCTTGCTCCTGCCGTTGACCAGGACTGAGCAAGCCTTGCCCGTCTTGGCTCACCTCCAGCAAGGTCCCGTAGCATTGGAGCTTTGCAGGCGTTTGCCCGAGCAACAGTTATGCTGTGGAATGGTAGAGCAGGTCCACGAGTAGCAGGCAGGACGTTGGCAGCACGCCTTCTTGAAGAAGAAGAGGAAGCCTGAGAAGTTTTGCAGTTGGAAGCCATGTTGAAGTGAGGTATTCAGCTAAGCGATACAAAGCAGAATAACCAAACTGCACATCAATACCCGTATATATACACTTATCAGTGGTGGGGTACTAGCTAGCCTTGGTAAAGTGGGTCAAGGCCATCCAAAAACATTACCAGAACGGGGGATAGATCACTAAGTGGCATGTTAGTCCCATTGCCACAGAGTGATCTATCCCCCGCTCTGTATTTCACATTCACGCACACATTCATACATACACACAAGTCCCAGTCCAAGTCTTTACCCACACACCTATCCACTCTCATCCTCACTATCATCACTGTCCAACAGGCTTTCACACTTCTTAATCAGTTTTTCCCATTTACTCCTGACATAAAGTAGCTCCCTGCGAGTATTCTCTAGCATTCTGTCCCTTTGCTCTATCACTTCGTCGTACCACTCGATGATGTTTGGTGGAGTCTGAGTTGATGCATCCGTCGTGGTTGGTTGAGGACGCTCCGCTGCTCCGCAACTCCTTCCTCACAGGACCAAAGCCGGAGAATCGGACACGACTTCTTGACGAAGGCGCCGATCGGATTGGTCCAATGCTCGGGCTGGAGTTGGAGGCGACCGGGCCAGAGGTAGAGGCTGGGACGTTCATAGCAGACATGGTGGTGTTCAGCTTAACGGTGTAAAGCAGAATGAGAGGACGGTTGATCACCACTCCTATATATACCCATTTTTAGTGGTGGGGATAACACTGGGGGGGGGGGGGGTTAAAGAAATTTTGCTTAGTCTTCCCGGTCATCAGTTTTACATACCTTTAGCACACCCATTATTTTGGTTTCTTCAATAACTTTACACACCTCAAACACCCAAGCAAACAGCTCATCTATGTTGTTATAATTAATTTTTGTCCAGTGTTCATACTTATGAGTTTGGTTGTTTATAATACATAGATAAAATGTAGACCCGTCTTGTCTTATACAATACTCAACTTCCATTCTATGCTGGTTTAGCACTTCCCAAGCATTGTGTTGATCTATCAAGAAGTCACCACCTTTGTAATTGTACCGTGACATGTTTACACGGAGCACAGAAACAGACTGAAGCAAATGAACGGCTCATACAAGCTTAGTAAGAGCGTTAGAGTGGGGGTATCACGTGATACACAACATTAGTTGTAAGTAATTTATATGGGTCAAGGTCATTCAAACTTTGAAAAATTTTTACCTCCAAACACTTGTAGCAAGCTACAAGTGTTTGGAGGTAAGTTTTTATTTGTTAATGATTTATTTGTAACTTAGTCTTCACCCTCAAGGACACGGTTTGAGATTGTCCCAGTGACTTTACATCACCGCCAGGTTAAAGTATTATACAAGTCAAGTATTTTTTTTTTTTTATTTAGTTGACTTGTATAATACCCCTCTCCCTTACTTTAAGAGGGTTAAGACTAAATTTGGAAAAATAATTTGGAAAAAGACTTTTTAAATATTGTCCAACACAGCCTAACAATTTTGTTTTTTTTTTGGTGGGCCCATGTCCTAGTCCATTTCCCACACGGTTTCACATCCTTTCCTTCGTATTAGATAGGCTTTAGGTATGAAAAATTCTCTTTGTACCATACGAGGTGGTACTTGCATTGTACAAAGGCGGCCTTCACCTTTTACAACGATTTCTACTTTCTTATTACCTGCTCCATATGTCTGACCAATGAAATAGTATTTTTCATCAACCTTTAGCCTTCTAATATCCCGCGGTTGCGGACCGTGGGATGTCTGAACTTGAACGTTTTAGGCTTAATGTACAGAGTATAGGGTTTGAATTGCCGAAATTTGACTGTACTTTTGAGGTGTCGTTGGCCAGCGATCCCCTTCTGCACAAGCAAGTTTCTGGCAACACAAAACCCCAAACTTACTAGACATCCAGCGTAATCGCATTTCTTACCCTTGCCAGCAGAGGCTTTAACGCGTTTACGTTTCTGTGTTGGACTCTTTAGCGGAGTGTCTTGGAGCTTCTCTGAATTAGGCTGGCTAGAAGGGATGGGGTTGGAAAGAGGTAGAAGGGGCAAAGATTGTTCAAGCGGGATGGAGCAAACAATTTTGGGCGGGGTAGGAGAGCGTGTTAGGTCTATGGTGGGAAGATCAGGGGAGAAGATGGATTTACGGGGTGGTTTGGTTGGTGTAGGTGGCATGGGGGATATAGGTGAAGGACATTGGATGTAGTGTATGAGAGGATTTTCCGGGTTCTGCTGTATGGGGTGATCCTCGACCTAGACGTCTCTTCAAAAGCCCGCAGACTCCGATCCTGAGTCCGATAGCAGCGAGAGTGCTGGAGAGGCTACCGGGACTCGGCCTGACGACTTGACGAGTTCTCCTGACGATGGCTGTGCACCAGCCTCTTCCACTGTCGCCGGCAATGGCGACAGGCTGGGCATTGAGGCGGGCTGTGGTGGCGGCGGCGGCGGTGGCGGCATCGTCAGGCAGCTCAGGATGTTCGCAGTCATCAGGTATTCCAGGATCGAAGTCGAGGATGATGAGGGTCGAGACGCGTCGGTCGAGGTTAGAAGTTGATGGGTAGTTTTTTAGCTTCAGACCCATTTTACCCATTGTAATAAATGAAAAGAAGAGATGTAAAGAAAGAAGTGAACGTGTAAAACAAAAGTCTCAAGAGCGAGAGAGAGTACCTGTCCGTATGGGAGCTTGGACCGGAATGAGAAGTGCGTGCAGCCCGGCCGCCTTATATCCCCACCGGGGCTGCCACGCCCAGGATATTAGGGGGGGGGGGGTTCGCACTTTTTGCGGGGGGGGGGGGTTCGCACTTTTTGCGGGGGGGGGGGTTCGCACTTTTTGGGGGGGGGGGGGGGTTCGCACTTTTTGCGGGGGGGGGGTTCGCACTTTTTGGGGGGGGGGGTTCGCACTTTTTGCGGGGGGGGGGGGGGTTCGCACTTTTAAAAAAATAAGCCCCACTTGAGGCATTTATGTTACCATAGCTGAAGCCTCCAAGGGACCCAACTATTAACAACTCCAACTTGTGGGTTACAAATACCTAACTGTTATATTTTTTTAACAGACATTAATGTATTAACTGTGTTAATAAGACCTGACTGTTAAACCACTTTGAAAGATTTTACATATTTAGGTCAAGGTCACAAAAAAACTTTAAAAAAATTAAGCCCACACCCCCCTTTGGGGGTGTGAGGCACTTGGGTTGTCATCGCTGTAGCCTCCGAAGAGACCCAACTATGACAACAAGGCAACATCCAATGTCGTGTACCCTTCGCCACGCAAGACTTGTAAACATTTACTGCATTGTCTTTTCAGTAGTTAACAAAGATTCATTTACATAATTTTGTGTTTCCAGAAGGAAACAAACTGAGGACACCCTAGTGGCTTACGTCCTCGTCCGAGTGCAGAGGCCGCCGCAACCTTTTGCATGCCAGCGTACAAACGGACATGCTCCCAAAATGCCATCCGCAACCTTTTGCATGCCTGGCAGGAGCCTACCGATAATTAAAATAGGCTTTACACGGGGGCCTACTCCCGTAACCTATCTTTAATATTTTTCATTTAAAATGCATTGAATTTTTACAAGTCTTTGTAGGTCAAGGCCACACGGACATTAAAAAATTTCGGCCCCCGTACATCCATGGCGAACCACGAATGTTCGGGGGCCTTGGGGACTAAAAACACAAATAGCTAACAAAGATTCATTTACATAATTTTGAGTTTCCAGAAGGGAAACATACTGAGGACACCCTAATGGCTTACGTCCTCGGTCCGAGTGCAGAGGCCGCCACAACCTTTTGCTTGCCAGCTTACAAACGGACATGCTCCCCAAATGCCATCCGCAACCTTTTGCATGCCTGGCAAGGAGCCTACCAATTATTAAAAGTGGCTTTACACGGGGGCCTACTCCCGTTCCCTGACTTTACAATTTACTTTGAGCATTGAAAAAGCTCAAGGGGGGATTGCTAAAACAAGCGTATACACTTTAGAAACATATAACACACTTACAACACACAATTGAGCTCAACGTAGTCAATGCTGGAACAAGCACATACACATTAAACACATATAACAAACAAGACACAAGGATAAAAGACACAGGAGACATAGGGTACAAGTAAAACACTCTCATATAAAACAATTCGCAATACCCAAACGCAAGCGCAATATCTTACAACTAATACAAGTCTTAAAGTTAGAGTAGACTTCGCTAAACACTGAAGGCGCCATTCAATGTTTAGTGATGCCTATGGCGGTCCGTCCGGTCGTTCACGTTCAACGCGCGGGAGCGGACTGCGAGCTGGCTCTGGCCGGACCCCCTTATATCCCCACCCGGGGCTGCCACGCCCAGGATATCAGGGGTGGGGGAGGGGGTGGGGGTGGGGGGGGGGTCGCACTTTTTGTCGGGGGGGGGGGGTCGCACTTTTTGTCGGGGGGGGGGGGTTCGCACTTTTTGTCGGGGGGGGGGGTGGGGGGGGGTTCGCACTTTTTGTCGGGGGGGGGGGGTCAGGTAAGTTAAGTGGGTCAAGGTCACCCACAACACTTGTACTCTAAGTGTTGGCTATACCCCCACCACAACTGGGTCCCTAGGCTGCACAACACCGCTTCGCCAGTATGTCTCCGGCTTCCATGCGGTGCGTCTCGCTGTTCTCTAGCTCTCTATATGTAAGTAATTTTACAAGTTCTGAATGTAGGTCACTACACTTTAACTCTGGACGATATCGACTTGTAGTATTTCAGTGTTTTGACTCAAGGTCATCACACTTTAACTCTAGCACATCGGTTATCGTACCAGAGGTGCTCAATAACCTAACTTGTAATGTTTAGGGTGGCGTTTGCACGCCACGTGGTATCGCCATGAGTGTCCAGTCCAAGTTTTAAGTTAAATTAATTTTACTGTAATCTTTTCCATTTCCGCTTCGTTTTGCCAAAGTATAAGGTGTCGCTTAATAAAGTGGTATTTCTCTAAAGTTATAGGAGATTGCAGGGATACAATTAGTTTATTTAGGAGACTCTTCATCTTGGAGTTTAACACAATTTCCACTTTGACTTTGCTTCCTCGGCTCTCACAGCCTAAGCTGTACAGAAATGTTTCTTCTAGTGCCAACTCGGGCCAAGAGAACAGTGTGTTGACTGTAGGACAGCTCATGGTGAAGTGATGCGATACTCCAGCGTACCACCTCACCTTCCCCCACCACTGTGACCTTCCCCCACTCCTGCTGTTTCCCCCACCTCTTTTCCCTTCACTCATGCGCTACAAGCAGTCTCTCAGTATTGTGCGGACTTTTGTGAGGTGAAGCCATGTCGCAGGACACTTTAGGTAAGAAACTTAGCCGTGTTAAGACTTTATTAGTTGCTCACTGTCCACCACTCAAAGTTAAGAGAGTTTCAACTTTAGCTAAGTGGCGCAAACTGTTGCGCGGACACCCTAAGTTTTATACCAAACAGACTAATGTCAGTTTTACTGATGAAGATTTGTTTAATATATTGGATGAAATGACTTTTCCTTGCAAAATTCAGTTAGTTACTCCCATTCCTGACAGTTTAGAGTCTTAGTCTCTCAAGCCAATATACCTAGCGTACACAGAGCCTGACAGTCAGTCACTCGGTGGCTGTCGTGGGGTGCGCATCGGTGTCGGCGCTCCGTTGTTAGGTTTTCAAGGTCACAGTAATATCAAATTGTTGGTGTTGTGCTGGTTCAAGGTCACCTGAGGGATAACCGATTGCCCATTTAGGCAGGGTCATGTCAGAAACTCGAGTTTAACTTGGCACTTTTGCCGTTTCTCGTCAAAAATTCGCTCCAAGTGGTCAAGGTCACGGGGACTCTGACTGAAACTCGGAGCGTAGTGCGAGAAACGGCAAAAGTGCCAAAAAATTTTAAGTTTCGGCGTGACCTTGACCTCAGTGGCGTCGGTGACGTCATTTTGATGACGTAAGGGGTGATGACGTCATCAGCACGTCATTTCTGTTACGTCATGGGTGTGACGTCATAGAAATGACGTCATTAGTGATGACGTCATCGATGACGCAATCGATGACGTCATCGATGACGTCATCGGTGAGGTCATTGACCTCGATGACGTCATCCCTCGGGTGACCTTGAACTGAGCCAGCACCAACAATTTGACACTACTCTAGTTAAACTCTATTACCGATATTTATTTCCCGGTCTGTTTTAGCGTATGGTAACAAAGTGCCTTTTTTTATTTGTAGATTTAAAGCTTATTTACTTTAGTCTTAACTTTTAATATGATTACAACATTCAGTTTTACAGACCTCTGTGAGATACTGAATCGAACAAAATTTTCATCAAACCAGACATTCAAATAGCCTATCCTACTGTTTTTATTTTTGACAAACAGCATTAGTTTTCTGTTTCTGAATTTTACTATTTTTCTACTAGTCTATACTACAAAATCACATTAAAATTATAATGTGCAGACAAATTCATTGAGGGCTTGCCTAAGTCATGTGCCTTCCTGTTTAGAAATTTGTGTCACGTACAAAAAGATAGACCTATAAAATTTACGTTTACAACATAAATTAACTTGTTTTGTAGATTCTGTCCGTAGGCAAAGATGTGTTAGACCGATCAATATACCCACTCAATATTGGACCCGTGTTAAGGGTTGGGTCGGGATAGGTATGGTCAAGAATCGAGTTTACAAACTTTTTTATGGCTGGTGAAGCTGTCCACACAGAATAAAAGCAATGCGATAATTTTTTTGGGAGTTTTTAATTTTTTTGTCCTATAAAACTTTTGAGTTAAAACGTGGCAGAAGTTGATATGAGGTATGTTTTTTAATTAAGTACCGTTTTGAAATAAAAAATAAAGTAGGAGATATTTTTTAATAATTATATTTTTACATAAAAGCCTGTACTTTAATCTACTTTTCGACATAATTTCTGCAACTATTCCAATTATTCATACAATTCCATCACTTATAATGTTTTCTTCGCACCAATTTTTTCGATGAATATCGATCTATTTCAGGCCCTTTGCCTACGGGAAACAGACAACAGACCATTCTTCGCAGTCGGCGGGAATCTCCATAAGCAAAGGCTCTTTAAACTTAGGCAGACTATTTCAAATGTTTAAACATTTGAAACATATGTCTCTTTAAACATATGAAAATGTTAAAGCTTTGTTATAGGCCTATGGCTCTTTAAACATTTGAACACAGCGGTAAAAAATGCCATAATGGCATCCGTGTGTTGCCGACAAATGTAGGTACCGTACACAGCGTGCATGCGCAAAACTCCGACCGCAGCACTGCAATGGTGGGATTTAAAAACGGTACTTACTTTAAAACATGCTTCGTATAATTCCAAACCAGTGTAAGAAACAGACAATCTATGGAAACTGTCATACTAATTCTGATTAGGCATATTTACTTTTCACTAGAGTATCTGGTTAAGTAAAAATAAATCAGTCAATCTCCTTAACACTTTTTGTCTATCTTAGGTCATCAGCTTCAAGAAAAACTGATTATGTTGGTCTCAGGCCCAATGAGCTAAGCTTATTCATTGTAACTTAGATATTACTTTTCACCTTCTTGATATGGTAAGACCTGATATTTCAAAAGTTGGTTTACCAAAATAACTACACTCCATAAACAACTTTTGTAACACTTGTAATAACCATTTTTATGTTGTATATTTTAAGCTTCTAATGCTATATCATTCAACAGATTTGAAATTCGCCAATGCTAGTTAATCTTGACTGGGTTGGAAGTTTATACAATGGGCCTGCTATTCTCAAAGATATGGAGTCTATTTGGCAACGAAGGTAAGATTCCTTCCTCATATATATTTTTCTATTATACTGCACAAGCTAGTAGCCAAATGTTTTTTCATATGTTCAAACAATTCTCAAGTTCAATAATAATAGCAGTGAGGCTTTGGTCAGGTAAAACTTTTGAGTACAATTGAGTACTAGTTGGCTATCAAGAATCATATTGGGTTTATTAAAAGAATTGTTTAAGCAAGAAACAAAACAAAAAAAATCTTAGCCTACATTAAAACGGACATTAGTTTTAAAATCTTTATAGAAGTCAGCAAAGAGAAATTGAACTAGGTGAAACCAACATTTAAGTAAATAACAGAAATAAAAAAATAACTAATGGATAAAAATAGTATAATAAAAACAACAAAGATAAAACATAAATTCCTTAACAAACATACAAGATGTGAAAAAATAATTAAATAAAAAACCGTTAACCATAAATATTGTAAGAGGTTTGTTCAAACCCAAAATTACTTTTATCCTCCAACATAAATTCATCTACTGTATTGAATAATATTCCAGGCTCTAAACAGGAAATGTGACAACATCGATTTTTTACATCTACTAAATGCCCCCCAACAGTAATCAAAAGTTAAAGATCGTTAGACTTTCAGTGCATGCTCAACCTGTTTAGAGCCTGGACTATAAATAGGATGGACCAAAAGCCCCTCAATAAAATTGCTCAGAAATAACTTTGGATTGTTCAAACAGGATTTAAAATTTATACTTAACCTTAAAAACTTTAATAGACATTACAGTGTGGCTATTGAGTGTTCACAAAATACTTCCAGGGATCGAAACCTTTTTTAATCTTTTAACAGCCCTTAACACATTTTTAGTTGCTAAGGATTTTCAAGTAAATTTTTCCAGGGGGAATGGGAACAGTTCTCATTAGCGCAAGTGGTATGGGGAGACAGGCCCAATAATACTATCTTCAACGCCCTGAACGGAGTTCACAAAAGTCATTAAAAAACCCAGAGGAAAATTGGAGTATTATCATTTTGATTGGGCTGAATACCTAATTTGTTTATTTATACCCCAGACTTGCTTTGATGCTGTACTCAATTATCGTTTTATTGTACAGTATTCCGATTTTGCAGCCTTAATTCCCTTGTATTCCTTACTTTAATAGTATGATTTGAGATTTATTTTTTATTCCTGGGGGGAGGGGGGTGATGGTCGCATCCGCAGTGTTAACGTGTACATAGTGCATCTTTTAAAGCTGCTTGTGCTCCCTGGGTGGTGATAAAGGAAACACAACTTTGGCAGCTGAACTATCATGCAAGTGATCTCTCAGCTACGCCAGCTGCCAGACAAAATACAAACGGCCTTTCCAGTATCATTTTAGAAGTCATTTTAGTGTCGTGGTAAGACGGTCAGATCGACTTCACGCCAAACAACATCGTCAATGTCAATAAACTCCCCCGAAGAGGCGTGAATGTTTTTTGGTCACACAAAATGTCAGGACTTTGATAGCGGGATCTGATTTTACTTTCTCCCCCTATACCATAGTATATGGAGAAAGTATTGTTTTCGTCAAAATTTTCAAATTTTAGTTGATGGTGGATTTATCCATTTTGGTTCCCCCTGAGTCCAAAAAAGTGGTTTTCGGAGTGATGTCTGTGTGTGTGTGTGTGTGTGTGTGTGTGTGTGTGTGTGTGTGTGTGTGTGTGTGTGTCAGGATGTATACAGAGCTAGAGAATGCCCCAATGGTCCGATTTTGGTGAAATTTGGTACATAGGTCCAAACCCACGATAATTCCAGGCGTTTTTTTTTCATTTTTTTGAATTTTTGATTTTTAAGGGTAGTTTACCCCCAAAAACCCTCAAAAATCGTCAAAAATCAAAATTTCTCAAAAACGGCCCTAACGATTTTGATTAAAATTTTGTGGTTTATTAAGCTTAAAATAAAATGACACCACCCGCATCTCCGAGAAAATGCGCGTTCAAAAGTTATGGAGTAAAATTTAAACCACAACTGAAAAGCCGGGAGCTCAGTAGCTCCTCAACATTCGACGAGTTAACACCGGACAACATACGTTTCCTACAAAAAATTGGGTTAAAACTAAATTACAATGGACATTCTGGATATATCTCAAGGACCGACGTTCGACGAAACCCTATGGGAGAAGGAATATCACACGCACAACCCTTACACTTCATCAAAATTAAACAATAATGATGAAATAAGGATTCCCATTCAACAACAAGATATTTACACATTACCCTGTGAAAGTTATTTATATATTGAGGGACAAGTATTAAAATTGGATGGAAAAACCGGTTCGTCTGTTCCTTTTATAAATAACCCAATGGCATATCTTTTTGACGAAATAAGATATGAAATATCAGGAGTGACAGTTGATTCAACAAAAAAGGTTGGTATAACAACAACACTAAAAGGATTAACATCATTAACACCTCATGAAAAGAATTCAATAGTCACCGCCGGATGGGTTACCCCCGATAAAGACAGCATAACACCAAATTCCAATGGTCATTTTGATTTTCACATACCTTTACGATTGCTTTTGTGATTCGCTGAAGATTACAAAAGAATAATAATAAATGTCAAACAAGAATTGGTATTACTCAGATCTTCAACTAACAAGGACTTGATACTAGCAGCAAGTGGCACTGAAGAAAGTAAACTAGAATGGCAGCTACAATTAAATAAAATCGTGTGGAGAGTACCTCATGTAAGATTAGCCGATGAACATAGAATCGTATTGTTAAGGAAGTTAAAATCTGACCGTGATATTGTAATGCCGTTTAGAAGTTGGGAATTCCATGAATACCCCATATTACCTCAAACAGAACGACAAACATGGACTGTTAAAACATCTACTTATTTGGAACGAGCAAGGTACATAATACGCGGTTTTCAAACCAATCGAAAAAATGTTATAACCGCACACGCAGGTCAATTTGACCATTGCAATATAAAGAATTGCAAAGTTTTTCTAAACTCTCAATTCATTCCTTATGACAATTTAAATGTCATGTTTAGCAAAAAACGTTATTCCATCTTATACAATATGTATGCAAGATTTCAATCGTCATATTATGGAAAAGCTAATACACCACTGTTATCACCTGAACAGTATTATACAAAAGCTCCAATAATCGTTATCGATTGCTCAAAGCAAAATGGATCAGTAAAATCGTCAAGTGTGGATATAAAAATCGAAATGGAATTTGAAGATAAAATACCGGAAGGTACTTCGGCATATTGTCTGATTTTACATGACAAAATAGTAACATACACCCCACTAACTGGAATAGTTAAAAATGTGTTATAAAAAACGGTTTTTAGGTGGGGGCGATTGTTATAAAAGAAGGAAAAAGAAGTGAAAATTTCATTATTTGTTTGACCATCATATGGGAAACATCGCTTGCAAAATGAGTTCACTTAATACAAATACTAACGAAGAAGAAACTACACCACTTATAGCCGACAAAAGTTCCGATATAGAAAAACAAATTGAACAAGAAATGGATGAGTTCCTCAAGTTTAAACATAAGAAAAAAGAAGAGGAAGTTGAAAAAGGAATTAAAAAAAGAAAAGTCAATGACATTATTTCCACCAATATTTTAGCAGAGGTATTTCTTAGAATCTTCTATCCCATCTCATCATGTATGACAAAAAGCGTATCTGCCGGAGTAATAAAATCATTGGAGTATTCACCAACTATTATTTTGAATCATGGATCTAAAATGGTGTTTTTTTCTGAAATTTCCTGGGAATCGTTTATGAAGCATCTACATCTTTTAGAATGTTATTTGAGTAACAATACATATGGAAGAAGAACAAAATTAAGTTTGCTAGAATCAAATATTGAAATCGATATAGTAAAACACCGAGGAGGACAAATTGTTCGTTTTAGAGATTTAACTAAACATGACATAAAAATACACCTTACAAAAGATGAATTCTACACCCTCAGCTGTGCTACAGGTCCTATCACGAGATATTTAAAACAACTAATATTTTCAAGCGCGATCATAAAAGAATATTTAACCGATACATTGGATAGACAACCGTATGTACCAATCCTATACGGTCCCGTAGATACTTCCATTTTCAATAGAATACCTCACGAAGTTGATATGTGGAGACAGTTGCACAACTATCAGACTAACTTCGGTATAGATGAAGAAGCACAAGAAATGAATGAAGAAGCATCTTGCAGCAACCAACCCGCAGTATAAAAAGACGCCCTCCATAATTTTACAAACAGTCCGATACCGACCTTTGTCATGAATAAACAAGTTTCATTTTCAAACCAATACCAAATAATGGAGGTGAAACGAGGTATAATTGAATTTCAAGCGTTTCGCGGTAAAGACGGACATTTTATCATTAAAGAGTTAGTTATTCTAGACATGAACACATCTGTGGTTTATCACTATTTATTCCAACCTCCTATACCGTTCAACAGATTAACTACTAAAGCAAGAGTGACAAACAAATGGTTAATGAAACATTTTCACAACCTGAGATGGGATGAAGGTTTTATCCACTACAGTATGGTGCCACACATTATGAATCATTACTGTAAGGAATTTAAAATTATCTACACAAAGGGATTGGAAAAAACCGCTTGGATACAAGCATTTACAAACCATGAAGTGATAAATGTGCAAGTGGATAGAGATTTTCAGTGTCACTTTGCCAACATTTGTATCTCTACCAAAAACTTTAAACATCGGCAGTCCCAATGCGCTTTAAAGAACGCTTATCGTTTGAATGCCTATCTACAACAGAATGGTGGGGGGTGGGAAGGATATAAAAGCGACAACGCAACCATGACCCAGCATGAGTATTACTCTAGCCTCCGAACAGTCAACACCTCCCACACAGATTCGCAAGACTAAGAATAATATCAACAATAAATAAGAAGAAGAAAAAGTAAAGATGACGTCACAAACATTTTTACAATCTCTTGTCGATCAATTTAACAAACATTCAAAATCTACCGTCTTACCGACTAAAAGATGTTCATAATTAAAAGAAGAAAAACATTATGTTATCCACACCATTAAGAAGATGGAAACTAGTGTTGGGGACGCCATCAACGTTACACTGAGTGAAGCGCCCTACACGCCCGGTGATGAACCAAAATTTCAAACATTTCTTCCCAAGCGCTTCGTGCACCTCCTGCAAAACGAAGATCTGCGCCTTATCCACCCCGGCTCTCTGTACTTGGCATCCCACGGTCCAAGCGGAAGCAATTCAACGGAACTTACACTTCACGTCATGCCTACTGCCAACAACTAATTTATTATTTGTAATACTTTTGTACACCTTTGTGAATTATTTTAAAAATAAATAAAGAGAAAAAAAATAAAAAAATAAAAAGCAATATATCACTATGTGTTTTTGCACATGGTGATATATTGCTTTTTAAAAAAATAATTTTAGATGACCTTGACCTAGTTACAAAAATTATATAAATGGAGTAATTTTCAAGGGGATTTCCTCAGTCTACAATTGACTTCCGTGCTGTACACATCTCCCTTGGTTGTCCAATTATTATAAACGACAACATGTCTCTCAAAATCAAATGCGCATCATACGATACCTCCACCATCACAACTTTTGAACAACTCGACAATTTCGCTAATGAATTGCGAGTACTTCTCGCAGGCGGTTATCACTTAAATGCCGATGTTTATGTTACAAATAAGAAGATGTTTTCAAAACAAAACTACTGCGATGATGAAGTGTACTTTTCCACACAAACGGCAACAACATCCAGCCCTTCTACTCAAAATAATGTTAAATTCCACAAATACTACTAATGTTAAATTACAATAACAATACTCCATCAACTTGAGGCTTCGCTATAAAAAGGCTATTCAACCCAGACTAAATCATCATTTGCTTTTTGACAACCGCAGCGATAACAACTACAACTACTATGCTGTACCGAATGATGATTGAATTTAATGGTAAAATATTTGGAAAGGACTATCAAACGGTAGAAGAGATGAGCTCCGATCTTGATGTATTAACTAAAGAAGGCTTCCAACCATAATTAATTCTAAAATTTCCAGAAGTACATCCGCTATCCACTGAAGATCTCGTCGCAATGGCTAGAGCAAAAAAACAAGAACATGAAGTAAATATTAAAAAGGAGAAAGAAGAAAAAAAAGACGAACCTATATCTTAAGTGTGCAACTATTTAATATTTGTACCCCATTCTTTTTTAAAACTCCATTTGGTTGACCTTGAAATTACCCCCACCAATTTGTTCTTTTAATAAAACTCTCTATTCTATACTATACACCTTCATTTCCCAACTCCACTTAGAACCGTCTACATGGAAAAGAAAAAAGAAGACTACAAACCACGCTACTGTTGTGAGCAGGGATGTGCCGATATAGGAATATGGATGGTGGATGGATTAGCTTGTACAAAATGTGAATTTTTCGGATCCTGTTACTGCAAATGCAAAACAAAACAACTACCACCACCAGAATTGCGAACCTTCAAAATTTATAAATCAAGATACTTCCACACTTGCTGTCCCCAAAGGTGTTTCAAATTTCACCCAGAAAGACTTTTTAATTGCCGAGAGTGTGATGCATATTATAAAGACGACTTTTGTACATGCATCAAAAATTTGTGCAAATATAGATCAGATTGGTCTTCTGATCCTATTCAAGCTTCAGATGTATAGCTGTAGTCACTGACTGCAGCTCTTTTTTAAAATTTCATTTGGTTGACCATGAGATTATCCCAACTACTTATTTTACAATATATATTATATATACCCTTTAACACACTTCTCATTTACACTACATTGCTTGGACTAACACCAACATGGGTGACAGATTTATTTCTTTTGAACATTTAATTACCGAAAGAGATGAGATGGAAACTCTATTTCACAACTTACTCACACTTATGGATAGGTATCCTTTAAGATGGATCAACATCAAAGTAAAATATGTAGATCCTACCAGAATATTTTCATCATCATCATCATCATCATCATCATCATCATCATCTTCCAACAGTGCAGGGGAAGAAGAAGAACCAACTTATGGTATTACAATTATTGAATTAAACAGCGAGGAACAAGACAATCAAATTCAAATTATAAATAAACTTAATATTTAGTTTACAAAAGTGATTGGTATTTCTATTCTATATTAAAGCTATTATTATTTTATTTCTATACACTTCCCACAACCTACCCGGACGGCGTTTCGCGGCGAACTGCGGTAACCGAAGTTCTCTCACTTCTCGTTTTGGATTACCCCCACTCTTTTTCTTCCCCCCACCACTATTCCCCGTTTCCATATAAGCGACCGCCTTACCGCCGCTCACCATTTGTTTGCCTACCGCCGAACGATGAGCCAGCCTCAATTAGCAAAGAATACTACTACTTTTGCAGTAACTTCGCAACAAGATTTACAGGATATTTTTCAAACTTTAACCGATGTTGTAAACACGCCAAACAACACAGTTACTATTACTGTTGAAATTACCTACAATTGTCCTGAGTGTGAAAGGATGGAAAGCGAGAATGTTGAAGAATTAGAAATGCCAAACAACAGTCCTTCATCCGCCCACGATTCAACACCAGATGATGAAAGCTAGTCCTACACAAATATTCTTTTTCAATCCCCCACCACTTTACATTAAATATATATCCTCCCCTTATTTGCTCTCCTCATTTCATCGCCTACTTTTACACCAACTACACCGCTCCTCGCTAACCTGTACACAAACATGATGGACAGCTTTTCAATCACATCACAATTGGAAGACGATAAATTAAAACTCGAAATTAACAGAATACAATTGGAAGCACAAAATCAGGAAGAAATGATCCGGCTGTTAAAGCTCTTCAAATGCGTACTGTGGTTGGTATGCCTCTATCTATGCATCGCCATCACCATCGGCATTTACCAGACAGTCACCGCCAAACATCGCTTGGACACCACTTCAAATAAAAATTCTACTTGGCTTTCCTAAAATAAATTATTAATTCCCACAGCCCGACACCCCCCATCCGCTCCCGCCACACTCCCGCCCGCGACTGATCCCCAGACTCCCCACCTTTTTTAAAACCCCCTCCGGATGACCTTGACACACTTACCAACCCCTCCCCAAACCCCCCAAAAAACCCCCAAATCAACAACACACACCTGCCACTTACAACCGCTGACCTTGACCTGCGCCAGGACCGGCAAATTCCATCTACTGTTAGGGACTTTCAAATATTTAGGATTAAATTTTATTTGACGAAAATGGTCCAGTCACAGCAATTCTACATATTTCTACTACAGTCGTAAACGTAGACCTATGTGATTTTTATAAACTTCATGATTATGTATAATTTTGGTTAGTACGCAGGCATTCTATAACGAGTATGATATATTGCTATGACAATAGACTAATGAAATATAAACATTATATATGGTACCCAAAAGATACTACTACTCACGGACCCTGATATAATGATGCTGCAATTTATAAAAAAAAGAATACTAACTGTGTTTTACGTAGTATTACTGTGAAGTGAATATTAGGAGATAATAATAACTATCCTTAACTTTATGAATGTGCATACTAAATTTAATGAAGATATATGAAAAATAAGCAAGATGGGGTTTCGTTATTTCCCGTAAAATAAACATGTTTTTTGTATTGTATATTTTAAAATTTTCTCTGCCATCAAATCTATACTTATTTAATATACTAAGGGTTTTTTGTCTAGAGAACTCCTCCTACAATTCTCAACCGATTTTCAAGTTTTTGTTGTCTTTGGATAGGGCTTGGTCTGTAGTTGTTTAAGCCAAAAATTTATGAGAATCGGATTTAAATAAGGGCGCGATCCACAAATTGAATGTGAAAATTTCCCATTAGAATAACTTTGAGATTGGTTTGAGCATTTTAAACATCAGTTAACGTATGTACAGCTGTAGTTTTCGGTGTTGACTGATATTCACAATATTGGATTGGTCGGACGTTATTGACTTAGAACTAAATGTAGCTTTTTTATTGTATCAAGAAAAATTGCCCGATGTCGGGCAAAACGTGTACTAGTAACCTATTAAAAAGTTTAAATCAGTAAAATATTTATTTTATAAGCTGTTCAAATGACATTGTGAAGTTTCAATAAGTAAGTTATGAAAAATTGAAAATAATTACTTTTGGTCCCTTTAAACCCATATAAAAAAACTGAAGGCATGGATCTACCGAACTGATTATTTTTAATGGCTTATTTAACGCTGATACTTGTTTTGCATTTGCTTATATTTTCAATTAAATGGACACATGCATTGAAATGGGTCTATTAACATAAAAAATAGTGTTAATAATGTAAAAATTTGAGACTAAAATCTAAATTTTTATTTTTTTTATTTAAAAATGTAAATTTACCATTGTTTCGGACTTACTTCAAACAATGAATAGTACTCAATTAGCTGACCTTAACACATTCGCTGCGGCTAATAAAAACATAAAACCTTCCCCAGGAGCTGAAAAAATTTATTGTACCAAAACATTCCTTTATATGACATAATTAAGGAACAAAGGTCAAAAATGTTATCTGTTGTGTTTATGACGTCATTTCGTGACGTCATATTTATGGCACAGTACTGTGCCATCAGCATACAGGTGAAAATAATAAACTAAAATTGAAAGAAGTATTTGTTTATTTGAATAAAACACAATAAAGATAATAAAATTATGAATGAAAAACACAAAGGAGGGTTATTTAAAATGTTTTGAAATTAACTACTCTAATCTATCCTCATGGTTTATCACTAAACATGGTATTTTTCGTAGCACGGCATAGGGCATAGTCCGGGCTCCCCAGGGCACTGCGCACAAAAGTATAGTGTTCGTTTGGTTTTTGAGGTGCGCTAAACATAGTTACAAACTTTTCTGTCCACAACAAAGGCAAAATTCACACTGACAGGAATGGTGGCAATGAGCGCAGGCGTGGCACTTTACTGTTCCCGCCGCTACAGCGCTGCTGTCGCCGCGACGAGGGAACTGCTCAGCCCTAAGGTAAAGCCATACCTACCCCCCACGCTAACGTGGTATACAACTAATTCCGCCAGGAGCTAACCTCACAAAATACAAATGATGAGTGCATTGTAGCATGGCACAGTACTGTGCCATCAGGGTGAGCGTACAGATTTTCATGGCACAGTACTGTGCCATTAGCAGCGAATGTGTTAATGGATAAAAATTCAAGGATAAATTTTCCCCTGAAATAAAAAAAATACTAACTGAATTAGTGTAGGCCTAAGAAGAGAATTACTTATTATAAACTGTACGTCAATTATTGAGGTCTTAAATTGTAGGAATTACAATTGTAGTGTAGTAAAAGTGGTTTTTAGAATAACTTTTTTTCGTAAAAATCCCCCTTACAATAAAAATTACAAAAAAGTTAAAAATGTGGGCAAATGTTAAGATTTTTCATATTTTTTCCATGATGCGTTCGTCCCCCGAGGGCAAAAATTGTTGAAATCATTAAGTTAAATCATCTTATACAACTTTGCAAAAAATCATGAATACCCGATTTAACGCACCCAAAAATGTTTACAGTGCCTAAACTATAATATAAGTTTAAAAATTTAGAAATTAAAAACTATGACGAACACTTTTTTACACGCAATATCACAAAACGTGGACCGAATGAAGGTAGACATATTCATAATACGTGTTTCTATAAGATAAACCATTTTCAACGTCACTGTCAAAGTTATTCATATCTACAAGGTGCACGATGAGCGAAATATCCGTTGACTCGCGGCAGCCGGCGCGACCTCAGCGCCAGCCCGCAATCGGCACCGCTCTCGCTTTGGACGGCCGTTACAAGATTTTCGTGACCCTAGATACCATATTATATATATCAATTTACTCGTTATTAAATATTCTATAACTTTTGTCCCAAGCACTTTTACGAATTACTTCGTATTTTCATCTTAGACCTAAAAAAAGCAAAATAATACTTTGAAATTTTAATAAAATTTGAGTTTGACTGTAAATAACTGACTAATGAGTGACCTTAGCTAAAAATGCATAATGACACTTTCTGTAGACAATTTAACAAGAAATACAACAAAAAAAGATTTAGGACCCTAGTCCTTCTGGTAATGATTCTACAAGGGTTTTTATAAACTCATGCAATTAGGGGTCCAGGGGGTTTTTAAAGGGGGGCTGTGCGAAATGCCACCAGGGGAGTTTTGGGGACTTTTGGGGTTTCGACCCCTTAGGTGGGTACTATCGAATTGTATAGGTTTCAAACTGTTACAAATTTGTTCCGGTGTTTACCCTTCATTGACTGGGCTATAACGAATTTCAGTCGTTTGTCCTTCTCTTATTATTCTAGGAGGTATTGGCCAATTACGAATTTAATTTATCGCCAATTCGTTGTGCCCTGCTGCGCCACCAAGAATTTAAAGAATCTAGGAGGTGTTGATCTGACTGAACATCTGGCTTACATTATCAGGATGTGCTATATCCACTTTCGGAGTATTAATCTATTACAGTAATCTACTATCGATTAAAATGCGAATAAATACATTTTAAATGAGATGTAAATGTATTAAACATTTTATTTAATACTTATTTAATATTATTTTATTTAATATTATATTATATTAATATAATATTATATTATCTTAATATAATATCAATATTATATTATTATTATAATATTATATTAATATTATATTAATACTTATTTAATATTTAATATTATGGAGTTAAAAATCAAAACAAAGAAAATGAGAACAGCTGACTCAACTGTCCAAGTGCAGACCACGTACTCCAATATAAACATGTGGGTTTGCATTGCAGCCAGTTACAAAATTATTGGTGCTACTATAGTATAATAATTTATCATATTTTAAACCGCACTTTATACTGCTGATTATTAATGTTTAGATTAATAATAAACAACTAATCAAGTTGTAGAATACAAATGAATTTTAAAACAAAAGAATTAGTAATAATTATAAAATTAGCTGCTTACCAAATAATTAAAATCCATGTGTTATAGATTTATCATGTGGTTAAAAAATATACAATAGAGTGCAGCAACCGTATGCCTACATTAAAACAGTCTGAAAGGCGAGTGAGCTAAGCGAACAAGTTCGTATTGAACAAGAAACAAGCCTTTTTGCACTTGGTATTTTATCTAACCGTCTGTAACTGTTATTACTCTAAAGAGTTGTTTAAACTCACCGTTAAAATGAACGGCCCCCAAGTACTTCTGTATAATATTGTTACTACTGTATGTACAGTTTTAGCTTTAATTAAATTCTTATCACTATAGTTCTGTGTTTTATTCGACTAATTTTATAGTTAGAGCTATGGTTGTAATTAGGTATTTATTTATTTTACCTGAAGACCATCATATTCCATTTACCCCAAAAAGCTATGAGCTGTTTCAGTAATGCAAAGTTCCAAAATGCAGTTACTTCTTAAGTATAATTCTCACGATCACAAACGATATGTTTTAAAATACAACACTTTTACAATAACAACATTTTAAGTTACGTAAAATGTTTGAACGTTTGTCTCTTCTGTTATTTGGATTATTTTCATTAATATATGTAGCATTAAAAAGTGGATTTATCTCAAATAATCCGAAATTATTTAAATAGTTTAACCTTCAGGCTTTGTCATGTTGATACAGTTAGTAAAACATAAACCATTAAAGAAATATTCGAGTTTCTAGTCTTGCGCTAATTGTAAAAACTTATTGCTGGCATGGACCCAATGTCAAAACTTGGTAGTTTTAAGAAATGCAATTTTAACCATTATCTCAGCAATTACAGTTCATTTACAGTACTCTAGAGGACTTAGCCGTTCTTTTGCAGTCTAATTAGAAGCTGTTTACCTTCTCAACTGACCTCGTTAGGGCCAAGGCAAATGATATAAATTTTCGAGATGTGAAATTTTTATTGTTAGATATTAGCTTAACCAATTGAAGGTTTCAAATCAACCCTGGTTATCATAGCACTCTATTATAGATTATACTTTTAAAAGTTTCGATCTACTACCATACAAAATATATTTACAAAAATACGAGTATCTTAAATTTGAATTTATGGTAATAGCCTATATTACGGTACTTAAAAAGATTTTTTTTCTACTTTAAAAAAACAATCAAACCAGTTTTATAAAATGCATATGCAGATAATATTTTATTGTACCACTGCCAATAATATCTTTCGTGGAAAATGCAGTGCAGCTAATAATGAAAATATGTTTTTATTTACGTGCCCTCAGTAATAACAAAACATAATTCTCTTTGTTTTTTCGGCAACAGGAGGGCAGTTAGAGTGACAAACGGCGCTGCTTTGCCAACATGAATATTTTTATTAAAAGTAAATCTCTCTTGGTCATTTCCATTCTCTTGATTTATAAACATTACATTTAAAACATTGCGTCTAAGTACGAAAAACACTGATACTTCAGGATAGTACTTATTAAATTTTTACAATTGCATACAGTACATTAAAACCAGACTTTGCAAATATCCTAGTTATAACAGCCTTTTTGTGCTCGTCACAACAGTTGCAATTTGCTTTATTTCTGTTATAGGGGTAAATCAGATTAAATCATAAGTGGGAATCCCATATGTCAAAAAAATAATAAGGGGCTACGTACTTAGGTTTGCCGCATCTGGAGGTTGTTTAATGAAAATTGATTCCAACCAATAGAAGTTAAAGTTTTATATAATATGCAATAAATATATATGAAAGAGCTGGTATATTGGTCTCAATATCATTTCAAATTAAAACAATATCAATGTTTTAAAATACCTTCTTATTGGATAATGTAGGTTGTGAAATATCTGAGGATGATAGCATAGCTGTTGAAAGTCCTCACAAATAAAATAAAGACATTTTAAAATATTGGTGTGGTTTTATTTTGAAACTATACGTAATATATATACATAGTACGGTACATCTTTGCCAATTCATCTTGAGAATAACATTTTGGATTTTTGTGGTTCCTCCTCAATCACGCTGCTTTAATATTGAAGTATTGTTTATTGAGCTTTTTAAAGATAGGTTTAAATGTAAACTGTAAAATAATGAAAACATAGTCAAGAAAGTAATGCCATTTATACAGTACAATAATATGCAATTTGGTTCGCTCCCTTCTGTAAAGTGACCTTCCCTTAACCCTTTCTTATTTGTTGTAATAAACGGACTTAACATTCAAAATTCATCATATCATGTTGTCAGTATTTAAATCAAAAAGTTATACCAGGGGAAAAACAGCATTCATGAATGTAAAAAGTGAATATTTGGGCTTATGTTTATTTTTCATATAGAAACAATGCTCTTCATCATTTAATTGTAGTCAGCTGGTGTAAAGCTATGTTTACATGTGAGAGTTGTTTACTCTCGGAGAGTTTTTGTGAGCGATAGGCCTACGTGTCGTGTAAACGGTGTTGTGAGTTATTTCGCCCACACAATCTGAGAGTAACCAATTGTTTCTGAGAGCTGAATCTTGCGAGTATAGACATACGAAAAATTTGCCTGTAGTGTAAACACTTTTGCGAGAAACTCCTGAGAGTACCAATCTCTCTGAGAGTTAAAAACCCTCACGTGTAAACCTAGCTTAAAGTTTATTTGAACGAACCTTCTGGTCAATATTTAAATAAGACTTTATAATTATCAGTAAACAAAATGGTATTGTAGTTAATTTATATAGTTGTAATCTCTTGCAATTAATTAAATATTAATATAATATTATTTATAAATATTAATATAATATTAATATTAATTCATTAACATTTTGACAGCCGTTGCAAGCTAAATAGGAAGAACAGTTGTTTCAGTTGTAAAATATATTTTTCAACTAATAATTGGGCCCGTACAAACTAAATATTACGTCGAATTTTGAGCAGTGGGCGATTGCGCTTTATTCAGGAGTAAGCTTTACGATTTTATATGTACTTTTTCAGCAACAAGAAATTCTAACACACAAAATCAAATGAGACAAAGATTAAGAATAATTTTCTTTCTGATAACAAAAAGTCATGGTTATCACATTGGATTATGAAAGAAATTATGTGGATATGGTAAGTGACAGGATACCAGTGCTATGTTGTGACCCATGCTCTACAACGGGGATGTTGTGAATTTCAGAGAGATCGAGGCCTGAGCTTCCAATTGGCAGTGTTCGGGGCCGTCCGCCCTACGACCCGCGTAATTTCATTACGATCTAATTTAAACGTGTTACGTTCTAAGGCAGGGTTTCCCACTTTCCTTACCTTTCTATTGTCTTTGTTTTTCGCTATTACATTGTATCAAACAATTTGTAACCTTTCTGTGAATTAAAATGCAACAATTGATTCACAATGCATAACGAGTAAAGTATAAAAAGCGGACATATTGAACTGAGTTATATTAAATAAATTGCGAAAAATTTGCAAATGGAATAAAAGAAATTAAGGGGTGATTGAAGGTGGTGAATTTACTTAATTGAATAAAGGAATAAATAATTTGTTTCCATAGATAATTACACAAAACAAGGCACAAACAGTTGGAAATAAACTGCCCACCTTACAATTTGTGTGCTCATTGAAACATAATACTTTTTAATTCCCAAAATAATGTATGGTCGAGCTCAACAAAAAATGCTCCCTGTTTGCTGACTTTAGTTAAAAATTTTAACAGTTATTCATACTTTAAATTATTTAGTTATTGAATAAATGTAAAATGATATAAAAATCATAAAAAGAAAAAACTGACAAAGTTTTTAATTTTTTTCTTTGAGTTGCCAAAATTTAATGCTTTTTAATGGATAAACTCAAATAGACTTTTAATAAAAATAAATGACTGCTCTGTTGTGAAATTAAAAAAGTGTTTTTATCTTGTATAGCATAAGAGTTTCGTTATAAGGTGGCTGGCAGCCTTCAAGGCCATTGAAACTCAGTCCCTGCATGGCCCAGTAGTGAGATGTTATTAGCCAAGTAGGCCACCTGTAACAAACTTTCATCAGCTGACCTTATTCTACACACTTTATTCAACATATTCATTCATACAACTGCAAGTCTATAAATATAAAAGCCATCTGAAAAAAGTTATTTACATAATTAATTGTCATACTCTTACGTTTGAACCATGATTTTATAATTATAAACAGTAATTTCATAAATATATTTAAGTTTAGTTTGAGCTTGTCGTAGGGTCTGATATATATTTGATGCCTTTAATTAAAGCGATTTTTTTTGTTATTTAGCTTTAGTCCTAAGTTTCAGTTCAGTGTTTTAGTCACAAAAAAAAATAGTGAAATGTTTCTGTTGAATTTTACAGCGTGCCAGTGATAGCATTAAGCCAACGAGGTATGTTTTTTTGTTTTTTTTTTTATAAATGAATAGAAAATGTGCTCTGCAATTTTATTGAGGAATTTTGGAACTACTAAATGTAAATACCCCCGTCGCAGCAGACCTGCGTACTCAGCGAATTTCCAATGGAATTTCAGATTTTTTACTTTCCCCATAAAAACACCATGGGATCGAGTATGTAGGTTTGCTGCCATTGGGTGTTGTTAGAAAATCTAAGTTAATCAGTAAATTGGTGAATGTAAACAAAAAATTGTGTCAAGCTCTGGCAATTTTTTATTTTCCCCATAAACCCCATGGGGGTGAGTATGTAGGTTTGCCGCCATATGGGTTTTGTAAGCAAGTATAAGTTAAACCTTATATAGATAATGTACATACCAAATTTGATTAAGTTATGTCAATAAATAAGCAAGATATAGGGTTTTCTTGATTTCCCATAAGAATAACATGGAAAACACATTTTTGGATTTGCCCCGTAACCAGTTATGCTATGATAAAAATTCAAAATACCAAATTGTTTGTTTTTTTAAGCTCTTTTAAATGGTTTCAGTTAAAATTGATGAATTTTAAAAATTAAGGTAAAAGAATTCCAAAAACACATTTTTGACCCCTTTGAAACCCCATAAAACCCCGTTCCCATACTCTGACAATGCTGGTTCGCGAACTCATGAAAATAGACCTGGTCTTACACCTCCATACCGAATTTCATCAAAATCGGAGGTCCCCTTCAAAAGTTTTCAGTACCACGGACACACACACACACACACACACACACACACACACACACACACACATATATATATATATATATATATATATATATATATATATATATATATATATATATATATATATATATATATATATATATATATATATACATATATATGAAAATGAACGAATGGTGTTTTTGGCTTCTGGGGACCTCAAAATGAAAAAGTAAAGTGGTCCCGGGCTTAGGTCTTACCATGGCTACTACCGTAATAGCGTATTCCCTATAGGGAAATTCGTTAAAAGCACCTGAAAAGCATTTTAACCTTGGGAATAATAAAAAAAAATAAGCCATCACCTTAACCTTAACAAGTGCTATAGGTCTACTCATAAAAGTAAGGTAATTTTACGATTGTTTGCTCATATATAACAATTTATGTAATTGTAATTAATTACTAACGGCCAAGATAAATGAAACATCAATTTTGATATTAAAAATGCTTCTAAAGGCATCACCCTCATTCTTCACTTATCATTCATCCTTGTTAGCTTTAAAAATATAACATCGGCGTCTTATATGGTAATATAAGAATTTCTGCAAGTCTTCCTTGATATGATTCCAATCGTGTTGCAACGGCTCTAAAAAAGTTTCTTTAACTTTACTATATTAAAGTAACAAGTTTATAATTTTAAAACAGGTAGGCTTGATTCTGGTTTATATTATAAAGCCAATGTTAATGTTTAGTTAACAAAAATTAATTTCGACAAAATTAATAAAAAATGGAACGTGAAATAATAATAGGTCTAGTAATTTGATATATGATAAGTTAAAATCGTAACAAAAGAATGGCTGAACACCCGAAGTATAATCCACTAATACTTTAGGTTATAAATTCATGGTATGAAGGAAATTGAATTAAATTTTTACCTAATCATTCTTATGTAAATAATGTATTTTGGTGAGGTGAAACTTGTGTAATTTTGTCAGCATTTATGTCTAATTTCAAACAAAATCTTCTTTTAAGCAAAAATAAAATCAATATCAAGGCTTTTGTTAGAAGAGTCAAACAGAAAACAATACTGTAAACTAATAAACCATTTCCAATTCAACCTAAACAATGCATTAGGGTACTGTTTGAAATTATGATTGTTTTTTTAT
Organism: Neoaliturus tenellus; assembly: GCA_030545055.2. NCBI lineage: Eukaryota > Metazoa > Arthropoda > Insecta > Hemiptera > Cicadellidae > Neoaliturus > Neoaliturus tenellus. The sequence goes on along the minus strand of JAQYXR010001627.1, from coordinate 2,344 downwards.
ATAAAGGCCTATTAACCTATATCTTATTCATTGTAAAATATAAATAATAATAATAATAATAAACAACAACAACAACTTTATACAGAAAATGTAAAAAAATTCTCTATTGAACATATACCTTATACGTTTTCGGTCAAAATTAAATTGTGTTGAATGGGTTAAGTGTGAAAACAGTATTTTTTATAACGGTAATAATAATAAAAAATAAATATGCTTAGGAACAACAGGACTACACCATGCTATCGGATTATTTCCATTGACTGTAAATTAACATTAAACGCAAACAAACGTCATGGCAAATATTATGCAGCAAATTAATCTCTTCTCTTTCGAATCAAGGGGAACGTAAGCACAGTGATCAAAGAGTGCAAAAGTGATTTTCCAATCTTAATATCTCGGTCGAATACAAGATTATTAGAGAGGATATTGGATTGAAAATTGCGATTTTCTTCATACTTCAAATCGGGAAACAATTTCCTTTCTGTTCTCTGGAGCGAAAACTTTGTTAAGGCTTTAATGAGTTTTCTCAACTTCGCTGATGTCTATTTGATTTCTTGATGAAATTGCTAATCTGAGACAACTAAAGCTTATTATGATAAGTCTAGCTTAACCGTTCTCGTAACAGTTTGGAATTTTGGCGACTTCAATCTATAGGGAAGAAGCTTTCACAACGGTAGGGATGGCCAGGCTTAAACCCAGGACATTGAAATAATTTCGTTATATTGGCCTTACATTTCACATGTGTGCTTCCAGATGCGAAATCAGTGTAAAAGTAAAAAAATCGTTTAAACTCATAAACTTAAGCTAAATATTATGGGCTGGGTTGACTTATGTCAGTTAAGGATTAATGCCAGTAAAATTGAGAAATAATAATTTAAATTTATAGCGAATTAAGTCAACAAAAACTAAATCTTACAACGAGATTCCTCGAAAACAAAATAATATACTCTACAGGTCACGTTTCACTAAACAGAGTTGAAATTATATAATTATTTGTAACCATTCTGAAATTATAGTTTTTGAGAATGAAAACACTGGTGGTAAAAAGATTTTCTTAATATTGTACAAATGGAACATATCATATAGTTAGTATATTTGTCTAAGGTTAGTACAAGGTTGACCGATGTTTGCTTGTTCATTTTAATTCATTTTTGTTTTTTAAGTGTAAACAGACTATTAAGCTTACACATACACTTATTCACTATACCTTTTCAGAGTTAACATTTGTTTCAAAACCAATGCTTAAAAGAAAAGTTGTGGTTTACTGATTTTGTATTTATTTCGTACCTAAATGGCAACTCATAAGACTTATGTTATAATTGTACTTTACGAACTCTTTTATAAATTAAAAACAATTTTTCTTGGGGTTGTGGTTGTTTCTAAACTTATTTTTGTATTGAAATACTCTTAAATCCTAGTTTTTAACAAAATGTACGCTCTAGATTTCGAGAGAAAATTTATATTCAACGCTACAAACACTCCTCTTATTATAAGTAAAGGATTAATCGAAAATCAATATTAATATAATAATTCCAACTCAATAGCATTTTATTAATAATTTAAACAGCTCAACCAAATATATTTTTATGGAAACACTATGGTTATGTTTTAACAGAAGTTCTTTTCTACCAAATAAGATAAATCTGTTTTGTTCACGAGCTATAACTCTTCTAATCAGAGTTGACAGTAGTCATAAAGACTGCAAGGGAGGGGGGGGGGGGGGGAGTAAGGCGAGATAAACAACATCAGCTGATGGAAACTCTTTCTTCTAACCGTTTTATTTATATATTTTTGTTTTGTTTTTCAAGGCTGATTATTGGACGAATAGCAATGCAGAATCAATGACTGATGAAGATTGTAAAAGAGAAATTGAATAGAGTCCAATAACTCTAAAAACAGAGGCTAATTATTGTTTTAAATATCGATACTATATATTTAGACATTTTAAATACCATCGAAAAAATAACTCTACATTAGTCACTATGTCTGGCCATTTCATTAATTGTTGGACAAAGAAACCCTATGATAAAAACATATGCTAAGCATGGTTTCTATATGGACCAAATATTATGATCAATATTTGTATGAAAGTTAGGAAACATTCAACAACATTTGTGGTGCTAACAAAACCTGTAACTATAACATTGATGAACCTAATACATTAAAACCATCCTCAGAGGATTTTGACACTTTTTAGGCAACATTTTACCTACTTATTAATTTATGGTCTTATTACAAGATTTAATATTGAGACTATTATTTTAAAACCCATTTAATTCAAACTGTCTTGCCTTAAAAATCTTATAAATAAAAAAATTGTACATGTAAAACTTTAAAATAATTA
>JAQYXR010001626.1:0-28924 GCA_030545055.2 Neoaliturus tenellus | reverse complement strand
GTATGTGACAACACCCGTACATGAAAACCTTAAATAGTACTGAAATTTTATATTTTTCTATCTTCTTCAAAATTATTTTAATGCTAGCCTTAAAAAAGTTTTAATTTTGTGGATGTTTTTTTATTAACTTAACTTTATAGTCTTAAAAAATTATTTAACAGTTGATTGAATACTAGCTGTAACCTGTGCTTTACCACAGAATTTTAAGTAGGAGTAGAATGAAATTTCAAACTGTAGTCTCAGAGTGAGTCTATTTCGCCATAATTGAGAATTAACAAGGGGCGATTCCAAGCCAGTGGGGCAAAGTCCGAAGGTCAGAAAGTGATACAACAATTATGTTTTACTCTATGGACCCCAAAGAATCGATTTGGCCAGATTTTCAACTCTTAAGCATAACGGAAATTTGGAGAAGAAGTGATGAGTGAATGAGGACTTTGGCTCAAATCGATTTATATAGTGTGTATACTTTTGAATAGCCCCAAAGGAAAACTTGAACCACCAGTATTTCTTATAAAAAGTACAGTATTGTGTAGTGTAGTAAATATTAAGTACATTATAAATACTGAGTACCTTTTTTCCATATCAAATAATTTATTCGTCAACTAGTTTTGGCTCTTTTTTTATTATTACATTTATGCTGTTAGTGTGTAGTGTAGTGGTCCATGGTGGCAACTACATACTCACCCTCATGATGTTTAGGTGGGGAAATAAAAAAGTGTCAAATAAATATAATTCTGATATTTACCTTTCACTAATTAGGGATTAACCTAGGTTTTATAACAATACCCCATGGCAACAAGTCTACATACTATAGTATTTATTCCTATGGTGTTTTTGGGAAAATGAAAAATCTTAAACCCCATTGGAAATCTGCTGAGTATGAAGGTTTGCTGCAACGGGGTTATTTAAACATAGAACATTGAAATTACTACTTTTTCATCTTCTGTTCTATAACCAGTGTCACCATTCATTGTTCTAAATTTGAAAAAACAAACAATTCCTACTCAGTTTACAATCCTACTTGAGGTATGTAAACGTATCCACTTCCAGCAGTCCTGAAAAATCATGGAAGGTCAAATTTTATTGAGTTTTTGTAGAATCCTGTTAAAAGCTGAGGGATAAAGTCTTTGACAGTTTTCAACTGTGGGACTCCTTGATCAATGTACCTGAATTCATGAACAATTCTAGGATTGGGTTCACAAATTTGCCCACCTCAATCAGTTTATATTAACTTAGTAGGTTGGGACTATTAAACTGTAAAATCAATTGATGAATTTTCTTTTTATTATGTGTACAAATATTGTACTGCACTGCTTCTCTATAACACTTGTATTTCATTTTGTCAGAGTCACAGCGCAGGGTTGATTTTGTTTGTTGTTTCCAGTCTGGTCAGAGTTTGCTGAAGCAGCCGACAGCCGTGCTGATGACAAGGTCCAGCCTCAGTCACATGGTCGTGCCCTCACTCAGCATCAAGCTCGAACCTCAGAGTTCAGGTAGGAGCCGACCCTTCCTCACATCAGAGGCCTTCAAACTTTTTCTATTTACTGCTACGTTTTCCAAATAATTCTCAAGTTTAGAATGCTGTGAATCACAATCACTCAAATAAATGCTTGGCATACCAACAGCTGCAATTACACACTTATATTGACTTCTGTTACAAGTATCTTAATTTTTGACTCTATGCTGTGAAATATGCATTTAAAGTGTTTTACTGTTTGTCCATTGTCATTACAACTTGTTGATCACATCTTAATACCTACTTAAACAGAGTTGGAATATTAAGTTGGAGCTTTATTTTTTATCAAAAACTTTGCAGTATTGACAGTAAAAGGCCTAATTATAATCATCACCTCATACGTCGATGAATGGTCAAAATACTGCTGGGATGCGCGAGGGGGTGCTTTTCCAAAAACCTCCAGTTTACGTAGTATGTCAATATTCGTGAAACAGCTGATTATCCGATACTTTAAACTGATTAGTAGTGAAAATGCATTGGTCAAGTCATGTGGTGAGACTTACAGCAGTAATGATTTTGAAACTCTCAATTGAATATTGAATTCTCGATTTCTTTAATGTTGTGGTGATGCATATTACACAACAAGTTCATATTGTATGGTACTAATTTGTGCAAAAAGGAACGATGGTGTATCGAGAAAAAAATTAAACCTAATGCATGTAAAGGGTTCACACAGGAAGGCTTACAGTCAAAACTCATGCATCACCATAATTTAACAACTCCTCGTTAATAGATATAGCTCATAAATATGAATGTAACTGACATATTTAGTGGAAGAAACAAAAATAACAACAAAAATTTAAAACGAGTATTAACATGTTCATTTCCATGTAACTAGATGACACTAATGCTGAGAGACGAGCATGTTAACAGATTCGTGAACATGCCTCACCATGTCAGCTGTCTGTTACCAATCGGTAACCTTGTTCGCCGTTCCACTGTTGACTCTAATTTACGGAACTTATTTAACACAAATTAAGTGGTTATTACTTGTTGAATATGTCAAAGTCAGAATAATTCTGTACATTTATATGTTGCAAAGATACTTGCTATGTTGCAAATATTTATTCATATTTGCAAATATTTATGATGCAAATAATTTTTAATCAACTTTCCAAATTATTAGCCATAGCCTTGATTTGTTATGTACATTGTTTAATATTTTAAATTGCAATAAAACCCCACAAACTGGACTCTCCATAAAATTTTAACTGGTGGATCATGTTACGAAGTGAGTCTAAAGAGCTTAAGTAATTCATTGAGTAGGCAAAAAAAGTAGGCATGTTTGCAGATATATTTGCCATTTTATCCCACCTTCCCCTTGTTTCCTTATTTACCAGTCCTTTGATTACACTAGCCCATCTGTTATCCTCCATTTTACCCACACTTACCCGGTATTTCCAGGGTGAACAATCTTGTCTTTAGAAATTTCTCAATTTTAACACTGTCATATACAATGTTAAAATACCCCCCGTCGCAGCACACCTGCGTACTTAGCGAATTTCCAAATTAGTAATATTAATTTTGGCCAGATGATCTGTAAACAAAATTTCATTACATGCTCATAAATAGGGATATAAATGTCTATTCTTCTTATGATAAATACAGGGAAAGACTATGCAGGTATGCTGCCATGGGGAAGTCGATTTTAAGCATGAAAAAATTATTTGGACCACATGAAGCTAAGTTTCATCTATATCTGTCCATTAATAAAAGAGTTTGCCTATTCTCCTTATGATAAACATGGGAGAAGAAAATGCAGGTTTGCTGCCATGATAAGTACAAAAACCAATATTTTTTAATATAAATGGTTGAATCTCAACCAAATGAAGCTAAATACCAAGTTTCATCCAAAATATTGGTTAATAGGCCTAAGTTAAATATTAACACATCCTTATTCTCTATTAGATTAACATTGGAGCCCCCAAATACAATGTACTGCCTTTAGACTTTTTAATATCTCGGTAACCAATGGAGATAGAGCAAAGCTCCAAAGTACTAAATTGTGTGTTTTTGTTTTAGCTAAATCCAGTAGTGAAAATCAAAATTTAAAATTTTTAAAATTACATATTAAAAATACCCATTTTGGGGTACAAAACCCCTCAAAACTACCCCTTCCAGTAGGTCGGTATATCTGGTTTAGGAACTCATCCAAATAAAGGTAGGAATACACATCTCTATTCAATTTGGAGCGAGTGGTTCACCTGATCCCCCGTTGTGTTTGCAGGGTTCTCGCTGCCACCCACACCCCCCTCCTCCACCTCGAGTGACAGTGAAGGCAATGTGTCGCCCTCTCACTCACACCCTTCATCGCCCGCGCGGCGGCTCTTCCTGTCTGCATCCACCCACAACCACCATACGACGTCGTCGCGGCAACCGATACAGACGCCGCTCATCAGCAGCCAGCCGGTGAGAACCGTTCAAGTATAATCGATACAACCATTGACTATATTTAATGACTACATACACTAACTAGCTGTAGACCGGCATGCACGCCCTCAAGTTTAGCTCGTTCGCTGCGCTCACTCTGATTCTGTAATATCATTTAGTTTTTTATCATCAATCTTCCCTCAATACTTTAAAATATTATCTTATACACTAGAAAAAGCAATGTTTGTACGTGCAAAACTTATTTCTGATTTTGGATTTTAAGAACACCACAAAATAAAAAAAAAAAAAAAACATTTGGTACTGAACTTGTTAAAATTTGGTGTTTTTGTGACATTTCCCAAATTGACTGTTCTCCTGTAATAACAGGTCATTTTATTCATCTGCCCAATCTTGTTTGAGTAAATACATACAGTTGTTACATTAGAGAGGTTACGTTATTCAGGGCTTGTAACAGGTTATTTATTATTTTTTTTTTAATGTGTTTTTGTTATTTTTTTGGACATTTTTATTTTTTTAGGGCAATTAGGTTTTTATTTATCGATGTGGATGAAGCTCGTAAAAACTAAATAAATGTTTAAAAAAGGAAAATACCGCTGTCGCAGCAGACCTGCGTACTCAGCGAATTTCAGATTATTTACTTTCCCCATAAAAACACCATAGGATCGAGTACTGTAGGTTTTCTGTCATTGGTGTTGTTAGAAAATCTAAGTTAATCAATAATTGGTGAATGTAAACAGAAAATTGTATCAAACTCTGGCAATTTTTTATTTTCCCCATTAACCCCATGGGGGTGAGTATGTAGGTTTGCCGCCATATGGGTTTTGTAAGCAAGTATAAGTTAACCTTTTATAGATAATGTACATACCAAATTTGATTAAGTTATGTCAATAAATAAGCAAGATATAGGGTTTCTTGATTTCCCATAAGAATAACATGGAAAACACATTTTTGGATTTGCCCCGTAACCAGTTATGCTATGATAAAAATTCAAAATACCAATTGTTTGTTTTTAAGCTCTTTTAAATGGTTTCAGTTAAAATTGATGAATTTTAAAAATTAAGGTCCAAAAATGCAAAAAAAAACCCATTTTTGACCCCTTTGAAACCTTGTTCCCATAACCCGACAATGCTGGTTCGCGAACTCATGAAAATAGACCTGGTCTTACACCTCCATACCAAATTTCATCAAAATCAGAGGTCCCTTTCAAAAGTTATCAGTACCACGGACACATATATATATTATATATACATATATATACATAATATATATATATATATATATATATATATATATATATATATATATATATACATATATATGAAAATGAACGAATGGTGTTTTTGGCTTCTGGGGACCTCAAAATGAAAAAGTAAAGTGGTCCTGGGCTTAGGTCTTACCATGGCTACTACCTTAATAGCGTATTCCCTATAGGGAGAATTCGCTAAAAGTAAAAAATGGATCGAGGAGAATTTTTTACTATTTTTAAAATTATTTTATTATTAATCTTGCTTTAGTAGATGACTACTTACCTAGTTCAAAATTATCCTACATTATTTTTATTGCCTACATATTTTTAAATATCACAATAAAACGCCGGTTTTAGGAATTTTTAGGGACATTTTAAATTTAATACTTTTTGGTTATTTTTTCAATCATTTTGGTTATTTTTATTAACCTCAAGAACTGTTACAAGCCCTGCGTTATTGGAAAATCACCACAAAACTAAACATATGTACCATGTTAAAGTGAATGCGCCAAGGCCTACTGAATTACGATGATTTAGGATGTTTTACATTGGTTGCACAGAAAGGGTCGACACGGCGTTCTTCTGCTAACGAGAAGAGAGAAGCGCACTCTCCTGGCGGAAGGCTACCCCATCCCCACCCGCCTGCCACTCACCAAGGCCGAAGAAAAGTCACTGAAGAAGATTAGGAGAAAAATTAAAAATAAGGTAACACATTTTCTTTACTCTTTGTACTCTGGCGTTCAATTACATTTTGTCCCAACCATGAGTAAAAAAAATGTGGATAACATTTTGCATTTTTTACTGATTTTGTAGTTTAGCAGTTGCAAAAAAACAAAAAAACAATTTGTGATATTATGTATAGTAATAATAATAATAATATTTATTCAAAGATACAAAGATTTGTACATTTGTTTTTGTAGATATAGATAATAATCTTTATTGCATGTGCCTTCATTGATGCATTACAATCAGGGCTGGCGCTAGCACTTTTGCCGCCCTAGGCAAAGGTTACATTTGCCGCCCCTAACCATACCCTCGTTAAAACATCTCAAAAATTTACATCCCATGACAGATCGTTTTACGTGAAATAATATTACTTCTCTAATCTATTTTCACATTCACAGTCACGTCCGTTTCCGTGAGTCAATAATGAAATCAAAAGAAACAGACTAAGCAAAGAGAAAGGGACATGACAGATTATAGTAGCGCAACATTTGTTGCATTTACTGCAAGTAGCATGCAGTGCCACGCTTGAACCGACCTGCGGGATCGGTCAGTTCTTGTGGGGCAATGCCACTTTCAGTTACAGGTACAAGTGGGAAGCGAAACTCCGGTGTGTCAAGGGCATTGTAGTCAATCCCAATTGCGTCTACTCCTCATAAGAGTGTTACTGTTAAACGGGAAACGCAAACACCTTTATTTGTGATAAAAAGGTTATTGTTTAGAGCTCTAAATAAAGGGTTCATCAAGCCGGATACAGATTGTAAGGTACATTTTTTACATTAATTATAGTTTTTTTTACAAAATGGAAAGAACAAATAAAATGTTTACGGCTTTTATAACGTTGTTCAAACAAAAGGTATATAATTTAGATTCAAACACAATTTATTCTAAACCATCAATTTGGCAAAAAATAAAGCAGTTATATGGCAAATGGCGGGTAAAGGTTTTAAATTGCTCTCATGGGAAATAAATCAAGCATAAATTCACCCTTTCACAGGTGAGGCAAAACGGTGCTACTGTTGCATAATTTTAAAAGGTCAAATAGAAAATTCCAATTCTGAATATTCTTACTCAGCTTCGATTTTTTACATAACCTAATTTCAATACATTACCAAATTGAAAAGTTCACAACAAATTAAATTGACATTTTAACATTTTATTACAGTATAAACAAAATATTAATTATGTTGACAACTTAACAGAGTTTACAGCAAGTTTAAATTGTCTAATGTTGTAAATCATAAATCATAGGCCTAAACCTAATACATCAAATATAAAATTAAATATAAAATCCTGATGATGTTAACAAAAATGAAAAAATGAGTATTTGATTTACAAATTTAATAAACCTAAAACGTGATGATTAAGATGTTATCATTGTTGCATCGGCAAGTACGTTTCCGGCAAGTGCGGCCGTTTCGGGGGAAGGGGGAGGTTTGTAGTGGCAGCACTGTTGCACACAGGCCCTGACAACTGATAAGCGCAAGCGCTCGCTTGAACTCAGATTCATAGTGTGGTGCAACCATGGCGCAACCGGTGCCAGGAGCGGTAGCCTCAGTCAGTGCTCTACCAAACGCACAGTCAGTGCTTTACTAAATGCAACAAATGGAAAATTAACTAAAAAAGTAGATGTCAACGATTAATAATTAATTGTAGGTACAGTATAACAAAACAATTATTGTCTGTTTTAGGCTACAGTTTTGTTACTTGTGTTTCGTTACATTCAAAAATATTGATTTTGGCGTAGATAATTTTTTCTTTTTTGCCGCCCCCTGGGAAAGTGCCGCCCGAGGCGGTCGCCTAATGGGTGCGCTGGCCCTGATTACAATCTATATATTTCAGTAGAACCTCAATAAGACGATTCTCACTAAGACATACAAAGCAGATGTCTTATCAAGGTGCTCGTCTAATTGAGTGTCCTGCTATTAAGGTTATTTTACTGATAATTCGTCTTATCTAAGTAATATTTTTTACTTCATCTATAGTAAGTGCAATGTCAATAAAATCTTACTAGCACGAGTTGATAAACAATAACCGCCGGAAATTTGTTAAGTACGCAGAACTGATAGTCTAAATTGAAATTTTTTACTGTACTTGAAACAATAAGGCTGCATTGGTAGAAAATATCTCCGCGTTATTTTAATATCCATGCAATATCACAATATTTCCTTGATTTCGCAAAGATAAATCCATGATAACTTTAGTGAGTTTGAGAGCAAAGCAACTATCAATTAATCAAAATTTTCCTAATAATCCAGGTTAAAGAAAACATATAGTTTCTGCAACTCACAAGTGAATTTTCAATTGAATGTGAATTATTTTATTTACTATCAGACAATGTTCAGTTTTCCTTTTTAGATGTAATATCAACAGATTACGGTAACCTCAATTGTAACTAAACGGTCAACACTAAAAATAAAATCTCAACTTTCTCAAATTGGTTTCAGATAAGTGCACAAGAAAGCAGACGCAAGAAAAAGGAGTATATGGATGCTCTGGAGAGGAAGGTGGAATTATTATCTCCGAAAACTCAGAATATCGCAAGAAGATCTCCAGCTTAGAAGACACAAACTGTTCGTTGGTCAGTCAGCTTCACAAATTGCAAGCCATCATTGCACGCACGCACGTAAGTTCTAATGTCACAGCCAATATCCCATATCTTATATCTAGAACCCAATGTGAATTTATGACCAAAATACTCTGCTTAACACACATTAAAGTATTATTTTGATGGTTGTGGAACTTAAAATAGCTATATTACATGCAACATTGTCAAACTATTATAAAAAAAAACAACAACTCGAAAATCACTTTAAGAGGACTTGATTACAAATATTATTGAAAACATATTAGACTCTGGACAAAAGTTCTGTACAAATAGGTGACTGATAAAGAATATACCAATTAGGCCCGTTCCTACGTGAGCGACAGATGCGATGCGACGAGAGCAACTGAAGCGACGCCAGCGACACGCTTGCATCGCCATAATGTTATACATTGTAAATTGTCGTCGCTCCTGTCGCCCACTAAGAACACACTCCAATGCTTATACATTTGTTTGAAATTTTGTTGCTCTCGTAGCGTCGCATCTGTCGCCCACGTAGGAACCGGCCTTATTGGGCAGAGATGAATAACCCTGTTACGTCCCTTTTTCTCTCGACCTACTGAACCGATTTTTTAGATTGAGGTGTCATTTTAAAGCTTAGGATATAGGGAGTGTGCGAATCGAAATTAAAAAGGTCATATAGTTTCGGGCTTCGCCCCTCTCGCCTTTGATTTATTTCTAGACGGCGCTTTAAAATGCTGACCAACTTTCATTACAAGATCTTTATGTGAATTGTAATTTAACAGCTGATTAACTTCAAATAAATTTTAAAGCCAGATAGTAAACAAAAATAGATCTCTGTCACTCCATAATCAACATTCACGAACTGAAGGTGAGTTTCTCTCATACAGAATCATAAAGTGGACAATTCGCGCACAGGCCCCCTAGTATTTGACACTTTAAAAATAAATGTATACCTAAAGATTTGTGATTATTTAATTCAGAAAGAGTTTCCTTGTTTTTCACCTTAAATGTATACATACAGGGTGATTCACGACGAAGTGCAGAAATTTTGGGAGGTGATTCTACACATGAAAATAAACAAGAAAAGTCATATAAACATATGTCCTAAAATCCTTCGTTTAGCCGCTAGCCGCCATTTTGTTTTTTATACGTAATAATTTTTATCTCCGTAACGGTTTGATGGATTTACTTCATATTTGGCATGAACCTTTATCACAACAATGTTAACTTTTAGAAAAAATATTATTATTTTCCGATGTATATTTTCAAAATGGCGGCCATTTAAAAATTTCAAACTCAAATTTCTCAAAAACCGCAATTTTTGTCAAAATTTTATACGAGAAAAAAAGTTGACAAATTTAATTATCTAAACAATGATACCATGTTTGTAAAGATCTAACAACAAATAACGGAGTTATTGAGTTTTTTACAGCAAAAAGCACAGATTTTGCATTATAAATAATGTAAATTTAGGTTATTTTAAAAGAAAAATCTGAATAACTCCGTTATTTGTTGTCAGATCTTTACAAACTTGGTATCATTGTTTAGATAATTAAATTTGTCAACTTTTGTGTCTCAAATAAAATTTTGACACAAATTGCGGTTTTTGAGAAATTTGAGTTTGAAATTTTAAATGGCCGCCATTTTAAAAATACACATCGGAAAATAATAATTTTTTTTTCTAAAAGTTAACATTGTTGTGATAAAGATTCATGCCAAATATGAAGTAAATCCATCAAATCGTTACGGAAATAAAAATTATTACGTATAAAAAACAAAATGGCGGCTAGCGGCTAATTTTAGGACATTTAGGATTTTAGGACATATGTTTATATGACTTTTCTTGTTTATTTTCATGTGTAGAATCACCTCCCGAAATTTCTGCACTTCGTCGTGAATCACCCTGTATAATAATGTGTCATAATGCTTTATGGTTGTACATTAGAATAAATATTTTTCATGCAGATTTGGCAATCAAATTTCTACGTCAAAGAAATATATTTTCTCTCATTTTAATGGTTTAGGTGTTACAATTAATTGTATTTTGGCCTACTTTGTAATGAAATAACCCTTAACTGTTGAATAGGCCAAATGATGATTGGCATTGCGTAAACCAATAAAAATTGTAAATTTCCTAATATTCAAGTGGCGCTCTTCCATTTTATCTAATCTCTTTACAATTGCAAGGTCATGACTGTGTGTTGTTGTTTACAATCAGAAGATGTATTATATCAATGAGAGCAAATTTTCAGGTAAAAATCTAATTTTAAATGTTAATTTTCATAGAACAGCTAATTATTCAATAATCCTATACTATAATACGAGCGGTGTCTGAAGCGATGCATTTTCCACGATCTTGAAATCTAGTAGGTACATTTTCCATTTAAGAGTTTTTTTGGCCGAAAAATAAGTTTAGAAATAGTGTCAACCCCAGGAAAAATTGAGTTTTATCTAAATATTATAAATGTAAATGTCCTGTCGTTTGTTAGAGGTTCACAGGAAAACTACTCAACCGATCATCATGAAACTTTGTACACATATTCTTGGAGAAATCAGAAGTAACATAAGATACTTTTCATTAAAACAAATATTTTTTAGAAAAGATTGAAAAAAATTCCAATATTAGCTACAATGCGAGCGAAGCCGCGGGTGAAAGCTAGTTAGGTATAAAATGTAATTTTTTTAACATTGGTTTTATGGGTTTGCCATCGAGGCAACAAAATAACAACGAAAGGTAAACAAAAATAAATGAATGCTATTTTCAAGCTGGTTTGAAAAGGCTGTCACCTGTGAAAAAGTGTGGCGTAAACTTCAAAACCTAATTACCATGGTACTATAACAAAAGTGATTAAAAAAAAAGAACAAGGCTTGGTTAACCTGGTACTATTAACTGAATAATAGTGCGAATTCATTGCCAAGTTACGTGGTGAGACTTAGGAGAATTCATTTTGGCTTATTCAGCAGTTCAATGTGATTCCTTTACAAAGTTAACAAAAGAATCTACTTCATGGGGTATGAAATAGCATAATTTAGTTAGTGAATAAGCGTTTTTAAGACTTTGATGCTTCAAACCAAAACACATAGCTAGCACACTCAAGTCCAGTGACTTCCGTTTTAATACAATTTATATCACTATTCTGAGACAGAGACTAATACTAATCATATAGGTGAAATTGGAGACTAGCAAATTATGTGTATCTAAACTTGAAGTATTTCCCAACAAATTGACTCCAAACGCATTGTTATATTCAGTATATCTTATAATATACTAAAATAATATGGTCCTTAAACAAGTATCTGTACTTAGTACATGATTCAGCCTTGTTAACCATTGTTTGAAAGGTAATTTAAAATATTTGTACTCTACAATTGTATGGTCATGGTATACTTAGTGGCCAAGTTCACTTGTAGTAATTGACAAAATTAAAGAGACTGGAGGCAGGTAGTCACGGCCTGTCCTAATAATGTGTTTACAAAACATCCCCTACTGTAGCGCGGCCGACCGGTTAGGCTCCGGAAGGCCGCCCGGGCCTCAGAAAGCGTCCAGTCGTGACTCGTCTTTTTTCTGAGGTTTACCCTTTTCAAAATGGTTATTAAACATCGCAGAACTATGATTCAAATTTTGTTTTAAATGTCTAATCAACACGCAAAATTAAATTTGTGAATTGATATTGTACGTGCATTAGTTTGATTATTGGATAATTTAGGCAGTGGTCAAAATTCTGAGACCCGGACGGCCTTCCAGAGCCTAATGGTCAGCCGCGCTACAATAATGGGGATGTTTTGTAAACAAAGGATTAGGACGGACCGGGACTACCTGCCTCCAGTCTCTTTAATGTTGGCAACTACTATAGCTAACGTACTTTTACTCTAACGTAATGAGTACATGCTAACGTAATGTACTCTTTTACTCAACGTATATAGCGAGTACATATTGCTGTGTTATTTTTAGCATTCATTCGCTAACTGAAAATATAGGTATTGATAATAATAAAAAGGAAAACATTCACACCTGTGAGTTCATATCAGTTGGCCAATATTCTATTCTGGACTATATACATTATTTAGCCAATGTTACACCCAGCATGATCAATGAATATTTTCTGTTACAGAATTTATCGCCACATTCAAGAAGTGCCAAGTAGTTGAGCCGAATGTCTCGACCATTTGTAAATATAGGTGAGTTAGTACCAAGAGTCCCAAATATCTCCCTCCCCCCCCTTACTATTTTTATTGCAGGGGCTGTTTTATAATGGAAACAAACTTATCAGTTACATTTTAAAAATTCATATAGCTGCTGAGACCTTTAATGCAGTATCACTATTTTAAATGGTTTGGCCAAGTAAATTAACCTATTTGATATTGACGTTTTGTCTGTGAATCATGGCAATAACAATTTTGTCTTCCGCTAAGCGGTTGAGGAAAACAGAAGTTAGTCGCTGAGGCCATATACAGTAGACGCTCTAGTCTGGTCTTTGGATGGTTCGGTCGCCTCATAATCCTTCAGAAAAAAAAAACAAAAACATTCGGCCACGGTTGTTTCCAACGGCCAAAATAGCCGACTCAACTCTTGGTTTCCATGTCATCACTAAAATATCTCAATTCACTTGCTGAATTACTGACGATTCAGTTTTGGATGACTTCTGAAATAGTGTGCTCTTGTACTGGGTTCAACATTGAGCTTTTGTGGTCCGATTGTCGATATTACATGGAAGTTAGGTCTTCAAATAAGATCCTGTACAATTGCGGTCCCATTCCTGCATGGTTGTTACCTGCATGGTTCCCATTCCCCAAAAAAGAAAAAAACTGCTGCTGTAAGAGATATGAATTTTGAGATTTTTTATATTTTAAGTTAAATATTTTTTATGTTATATAAGTTACTATATTTATAAATACATGGGTGAATAGCTGAGTTCTCAGTAACAAAACTGAATGGTTTTTCACGATTTATAAGATAAATTAAAGGGCGAGATAATTAGAGTTGCAGAGTTCCCTTTAAGTGCAAGATTGTCCTTATTGTCAAGTCCTTTCAGGATTCGGGCCATTGGCCAATGCAATTCTTATACCCACTCCATAGGTACGGTGATACTGCCACGGTATAGGCGGTATTTTTAACGTGCTCGTATAGAAGTTGCCATTTAATCCATATTGGGTAAACAATATGCTGATCGTTGTGTTAAAACTAACATCTATCGCAGTGGTATTACTGTCATATAGAAGGTTTGTTGATTTGGCCCGGTTCACAGGACAGGAGCGTTAGAATAAGCAGCGTGTACGCTGAGCCGTCGCTGCTGGCCCGGTACACTAGTGTTTTCTTGAGTACTGCTCCATTTGAGTACTGTACATGCACTGCTCAATCACCGCTGCAAAATGTTGCTGCAGGTCACTCATGTGTCATTTTGGGGGATGATTCAAATTCAGTTAAAAGTGTCAGCATTTTAATAGTCAGCCATGAAAAGTTTGTTATTGTTTTGATAACCTCACTTTTGGCATTCCAAGTTTTACCATAGCGTAGCGTAGCAGAGCATGGTCTTTAGCTAGTAACACATTATTACACTACTGCATAAACTATGATTCAACCAAAGTTGTTTATTCCGATTTTATGTTTAGTTTGAGACTTTAGAGGGAAAAAATCTCCATAGTAAATGTTGCCTACCGTCCTAGCTTTGGCTTTGAGATTGCACAACATAGAACGTAGTACCTACAGTCTCGTAACCACACATGCCCAAATCAGTTCACATCGTTCAAATAAGTAAAAAATTATCTTGTATGGGTAATCATCTAAATTGGGAAAAAATCATTTTGATATAAGATTGTAAACTTTACTTATTTTGACTAAAATGATTAAATGTGCGAAAATATTCTATTTGATTAAAAGTAGACTGATTTTTATCATAACCTCTGTCAAATATTCAAATATCATACTAAAACTAAATTTCAAATATCCTGAAGCTACACTAAATACTACCCAAATTAAATTAATTTTCTCATGTTTATTTGAAGAGACAAAAACAAACCAATTAAAAAAACTTATTAAATTTTTGTTTTGAAATTGTATGTTTTAAATAACTACTCCGGGCCATTGACTATCAATTAGGTAGACGACGGCACATGACAGCCGCTTCGCTGCGTTACCGATCTGGATACAATAGGCTTACCAAAAGGCCTACGCTCTTACACACTACGCGATATGTCCCCAGTAATAACTGGACTATTTAAAGTGAAGGGAGGGTCCCTTAGCTCCGAATCCCTTAGCTCCGATGAGCGTTAATTTTCTCAGTTCTCCGACAACAGCGATCACTCATAGCCCCGAAAACTGCTGTCCGTCTGTCCTAAATACACTTTCCCGCAGTTCCGACGCATTCGGTTGAAATCCCTTAGCTCCGATAGTGTAAACCACTCATAGCTCCGATAGAATGAACGCGATGCGTAGGAGAGGCGAGTTGTAGTAAGTAGGGGCGGTAGTAGTAGGGGCGGCCGCCGCTCGTGGCCTCTCCCCCCAACTCCACCGTTACCCCCTCTCCAGCCATCTGCGCTCCACTCCGCGCCGCGCCGCTTGGCCCATCCATGGCCGGTTCTCGCTCAGCGGTGTGTTGCGGATCCGGTGTGTTGCGGGTTGCATCCAATGTAGATTGAAGGAGTTGCGGGGAAAGAGTGCCAAACTCTATTGACACACCGTAAAAGCGTCGTGTTCTTAAGCTAGGTTTACACGTTAGAAATTTTCACTCTCGGAGAGTTAGTTAGTTACTCTCATAAAAATCTTAGACAGATGTTGATAGTACTTGTATAAAACAGTCTGGGATAACTATCTTGGAAAATTCGCAGGTTGTGTAAACACCTCGGCGAGTACTTCCTGAGAGAACGAAACTCTCTGAGAGTGAGTACTGTACATGTAAAATGTTTTGTTTTGGGAACCAATCTTAATAATATTCTCTTTAAAAGAAAGTAAAGATTAAAAAATAATTAAACTTAACTTCCATCTTACTGTGTTGTAATACTTCACACAACCTTTTTACTATTACAGTAATTTATTGAAATTGCAATAAAACATTGCCTCACATTACACAAAAATTAAATTTAATATTACCTACATATAATATCGAATATATAAATATGTAACTAAAAATTTAGTGAAAACTGATATAAATTTTGGATTTAGCGATACCAGTCTATAAGTATGGTTCAATGTTTCAATGTCAGCGGTACCAGGCTATGGTTCAAAAACAAAATAACAGCCCCTTGAAAGAAAAATACCATCGGACATTACTTGTGTATTGTGGGAAGGGGTTGATAACCTAATCTGTAAATAACAGTATTTTCCGAGCGATACCGCATTTAAAAACTATTTTTACACGTGAGTTTTTCACACGATTAGACAAACTGACATTCTTGTGGCTTGACACCTGAGTACCAAGTGTTGCGTTAATTGTATGTTCTGGTGGTAATTTAGCGGTATATCATTTCAATGAGTATCAAGGTTAATAGAGAAATTGTATTACTAGTTATTGTGCTGATTGAGCAGATTTTTTTACGTTAAAATTGATTTGTGGAGAGACATACAAATTTCCTTTGATCACTTTTGGTGTAATTGTAGGCCTAATTACCAAATGTTTCAGTGAATGTTGGTTTAAAGTCTTTTTAAATTATTAAGTGTGGATGGATTTCCTATGACAATTTTAAAATACGTTTTAGTACATTCTAAAAGTATCTAACTGCATTTCATGGCGAGGTATTATAAATAAAGTTTAATATGTATTTTTTCGACCAGAGATAAAACGATCTATTCCCTAAGAATATGTATGACCTAAATCATATGGGTCTAATTCGAATTTTAGGAACTAAAACTTATTGTATTAATGAAGTAATTATTTGGAATAATTTGAACTACAGAATCGTGTTTGTTGGTTATTAATAACTATTGGCTATCACTCGGCTGAACACTTAAAGACTTTCCGAAGGAATTCGGTATCCTCCCCCCTTAACACCATAGGAATGAGTAGGCCTACCTATGTAGGTTTGCTGCGATGGTGGTACAGTATTGTTAATTACCCAACAGTTTCGTACCGAACATAGTCCTAGGCTTAAGTGTTACCATGGCTACGTCTATAATAGCGTAGCCTATTCCCTACAGGGAAATTCGCTAAGAACCATAGCTGCATCGTATAGGCTAATATGTAGGCTATGAAATTTAAAGTCTCGTTGAACTTTTTCTTAGACTGTGTCTTCGCCTATACGAAAGTAGGCTGTATAGGCCCCTAAACCACAGAAATAACATATATGCCGGTAAGTTGAAAGAAAAAAGTACACATATTTATAAGCAAATGTCACCACGTGAGTTGAAAAGAATTCACCGTAGGTC
Organism: Neoaliturus tenellus; assembly: GCA_030545055.2. Classification (NCBI taxonomy): domain Eukaryota; kingdom Metazoa; phylum Arthropoda; class Insecta; order Hemiptera; family Cicadellidae; genus Neoaliturus; species Neoaliturus tenellus. Next base: position 12,120 of record JAQYXR010001626.1, on the reverse strand, counting down.
TATTTCAGTATATTTCGAACTAGGCCTACTTTTTTAATTATACGTCTAATCGATGTTGTGGAAATGAATGCATAATTTACAACTAAAGTTAAATAAGGTTACTGCCTTATTAACTGGTTAACAATCATTACGTTTGTTGGAAAAAGAACAGAAGAAAATACATAATCGTTGAATTGTAAACAATATCTGTACTGACATTAATTCCCAAACATAAAACCTGGCACGTGAGAGCTGGACTACGTGTTCTAGCATCCACGTGAATGAGGCCTAGTAGTATGGCGTACGGTTGGTGGAGGGGGAAAGTGAAGCTTGAAACCTGACACCTTCGAGTCTCAAGCTGCTTTCTGATTGGTCCGTCTTTTCAGTGGTCTATTAACAGGCAACTGAGAACTGCTAGGCCTATATGGGAAATTCTACATCACTTCTCCTGCAACCCTTGAGACGTTCGGACGCTTAAGCTGTTTTTTCACTGTTGAATTTTTTCTATTACTTCTGCTTCAACTTTATTAATTATTTTTAAATTTTACTAATTCTCTTTCAATATTAAGTAATCCTATTTAAATTTTATTAATTCGTTTCAAATTAATTAATTAATTCAATTACAGTAATTGTTTTACCTGAAAAATTCACAGGTGTTAGTTATTACGTTTTAGTTACGTGTAGGCCTACTGCCCTACCTCTGATGATCACTCAATGTGTTGTTGTCACGTGCTAAATGGTTCTTTGAAATGACAAAACAAATTAGCCTACGACCACATTACATTCCATTTATTTGCCCCCTTTATTTTATTACACGATTAAAATTAAAAATTGTTTTTTTGAAATACTTCAGATAGTTGCTTGAAACACAAACGCACTTTAAGTGCTTATTTTTAAGGTGGGTAGACCTATGACTGATCAGCGAGTGTGATGCTTTATTTATAAACAATCAAATGTACATTTCGATTTCATAAGTTTAACTGAACGCCTTTGCTCTTGTTTAAGTTGTATTTCAAACTGAAATGACCTCTTCTAAACTTATTATGTTATCGTAATGAATTCTGAATAAAAATTACAATTTAGTCTTCAAAAGAAGTAACAATACAGTGGAGAAATATTATTTTATGTCCAAAAACCATAAAATTTTTAGTTTGAAACTGGTGACACAAAATTAATGAAAATAAAATAATAAAAATTAATAAAAGTTAATAAACATTATGAGCCTCAAAATGGAAAGAAGGATAAAAACAAAAGCCGTCTATTGACCGTTTTGTAACCAGTATTATCCCAAGTTATCCTATACTCTTATACGAGCAATGTTTCCTTGTTTGCTTGTTTGCTTGCTTGCACAATTATCTCAAAAACGGCTCCGACGATTTCCTTCAAATTTTGGAATATGGGGGTTTTGGCCACCAGAAATCGATTGGAGCTGGTCCCATAGCTGGGAAAAATCCGGTTTTCGCGCTAGAGCCCTTCAAAGTTTCCACGTTATCCTTATGGAGATTTTATTAATTGAATAAAAATCAGCTGATAACTGTAGATATAAACCAATGTGTTACATAAGTGCAGTACGGTTTGGCGAGTGAGCGAAGCGAACGAGCTCGTCTTTAAAATGGAAGAGGGCGAGTGAGCGGAGCGAACGAGCTTTGTGTGAGAACGAAAGTAACAATTTTACCGAGCATAAGCTCTGTCCCCCTGGTACTTTATTTTAAATTAAGTGCAGATGTTCATTGTTGCGAGTGAACGTAGCAAACTAGCTCAACTGAAGAGCAAAAATTCTTCAGGTTGGTATTGCAAAGAAAATTGGGCAACGGCTTTAAAATAAATGATTTGAACACAAATCTTCAAAACTCTATGGCTGACGGGGTTATAATTTTTCATACACGTTCCTCTTTGTGCTCCTCATTGGTGCTCACTAAGAAACGGTTTTGCAAAGTTCCTTTGGGACTCCGCCCCACAGAACTTTAAAGTTAAATAAAATTCGTATGGAAGAATATTTATTTGCTTTTTAAAGATATTTCATTATGTATGAAATTAAATCACAACCGCCGGCGAAGCCGGAACAGCTATAAATAATAGTTGTTTTACTATAGGCCTAATGGGAAATAAATGGCTTTAGGCCTATATTTCATCCATATTAATGTAGCCTGATTAAATTTAGTGTGTAGCCTACATTCAGAAGGGAGGGATAGAATATAAGCTTGAAACACTCCTATGATAGAAAACCTAAATAGTTTTACCAATTCTTTTTATAGTGAAATAAAACAAAACACTGTGTTATAAATTCTCTGACTTTCCAAGTCTGCTTTGATGGATTTATACTATTTTTTATTACTATGGATTTATACATTATTTTATTAATGTAAATTTTGAGCTATAACCTTGAACCTCTTTGGTGAGTGACACTATTATTATCATCTCTTTGGTCTCATCTTGTGAACATCATTTGGACATTGACATTTGCATTCGGAGCAGTGGACCGTGTCACCTGTGCAAAACTATTGTGCTTTTGCGGTGATTCTTCGGATGAAAGATACATTATTTAGCTGTAAGCCTTGTATTAGTTTAAAGTATATTTTGTCAATTTAATGTCCAAGGTCTTTTGTTATTTAATGGTTTAATGTCTTAATATTTTATTATGGTAATTATTGTTCTGGTTTTCAAGTCAATTTTGACAGTATTATATTTTAGAGCGCTCCACTTTCAGATTAGATTACAATCTGAGACTGAATAATAGAGTGATTACTGATCAAAATAGATGTCTTTGTTAACTGTATAAGAATTTTCTTTGATCTCTGGAAGATTAGATTAAAAATGTTTCCTGAAATTACTGTTGCATAACTGCAAATACGAATGAAGATTAATTGCAATTTTGAATTTGTTGTATTACATCAAGGCCTGGATTTCCCTCCAATTCAATGTTAAAGTAATTTTATTGGGAATAAACCACTATTTAAATTTAAAATAGTTAATTGACCACCAACAATTGTACCCTAGGACATTTTTGTGCAAAACTCTGGGTCGGTTATTATAGTTTTCAATCAAAACTTAAACGAGATAATTGGAGCTACATATTAAAATACAATTATAACAACCTTTTTAAAATAGGAGTTTTTTTTATTATCCTTTTGCAACCAAGACCGTGAAATTTTTACAACACTCAGTGTATTTTTTACAATCAAACATAAGCAATGGATATTGTTTACCTAATCACTCACATTTATGTCCCTAAGGAATAACTAATTCATAATTTAAAGTAAAACCACGCAAAACCATTTTGCTGTTTGCGACAAATAATCAATTGTTACTAAGATAAGATAAATTCGACTGACTGGCCAAACATTTGTAAAGAATTGTTAAAACAAAAAAATAAATAAAAATAAAAAAATAACAATCGAATTGTTGATTTTTATTGCCAAGTGGAAATATTAAATTTTGTTAAGTGGAAAAATATATTGCATACAAAATAAAGTTTCATTTACAATTGATAGACTTTTTCCAGAAACTAAAACTTTTCATTTAACCGTGAATACTAATTTTTTTACACATTAACAATCAAAGAGGTGTATAGAGTTGTAGATAAAGAAATACACGTTGAGTAAATATGGAAACATTATATTTATATCACACACAATTAATAAAGACTTAAAAAATTTAAGAACTAAAAAAAAAAACATTTACAATGTTGAAAAATCTTAAAGAAATCGATGCACATCCCCAAGCAAAACGGACAACGGTTGTTACCTACGGTTGTCCATTTGTGCGATCACCTCTGCGCAGTTGTCACAGACACAGAGGTGACCGCAAGGGATGGCTGCATTGGTGGCCGGCCCATCTAAACAGACCTATCGCGCCACCTGCGTCAGTAACAGTAATAACAATGTCGGTAATGTAGTTCAACTAGCTCACTCTACTTCCGCCAAGTTTGAAGATTAGTTCTCGTATTTATTTCACTACACAATCTACACCCCTGCGAACTTCTCCAACCATCTTAGCTTGTTCAATCAATTTCAATTTGAATTGTGTGAAAATCGTTAGGAACGATGTTTACACCCTTTTTAAGAAATACAAAACTAATTTATAATATTAACCAATCGTGCCTTTATAGGTAAAGCGGTCTATCCACAGAGAGTAATTTCAAATACAAACCCTCACTTTAAATTTTTTTTTTTAGTTTTACACGGTTTTTAAGAAAACTTTACAATTTGATCTTGTACGCGTAATTTTAGCAGTTTAGGGAATATTTGCGGTTGAAATTTATATTTTCCTCATTAGAATAACACGGAACAAATTTACAATTTTTCTTTGAGCATTTTAGGTTAAGCAAAAATGTCTCGGCACAAAAATGTCTTAGACTCTTTTAAATGCGTTTCTAACAAAATTTTCCAGTTTGGTCCAAAATGTTTTTTATTAAATTAAAAACATGACGGAGATTAATGAACATGTATTTAAATGTTTAGTAAAACTAATCACGTGATAATTGATGTTTTATGATGGTACATTATTTTAAATGAGGTTCTTAGACATTTACATGTTTGTTGGTAAGTTATGCATATGTAAAATGTTCAGATTTTACTGATGCTTTTAAGATGTTCAAAATGATTTTAAGATGTTCAATTTTACTCCGTGAAAACATTGATTTTGCATTAAAATCAATACAAATTAAGGCCATTTTAACAGCAAAGTCAGTGTTTGCACGGAGCAAAATCGCAATAACTCCGTTATTTGCTGTTAGATCCATACAAACGTGGTACCATTGGTTAGATAATTACATTTGTCAACTTTTTTGTGTCTTGTAAAATTTTTATAAAATTTACAGATTTTGAGATATTTGAGTTTGAAAATTTGAAATGGCCGCCATTTTGAAAATATACAGTGGAAAAAATAATTTTTTTCCTGACAATGTACATTGGTATGATAAAGTTTCTTACCAAATATGATTTTAATAGAACCATCCGTTACGGATATAAAAATTATCAAGTGAAAAAAAAATAGCGGCTGTGTGAATAACTAAAGACTTCCGTACAATTTAAATATGATATTTTGATCAGAGCCGTCCTTAGGAAATGCGAGGCCTGGGGCAAAATATTTTTGCGAGGCCTTATTTAACTGTGATTGCTGGGGGGTTGTGGGGTATGGAACATACGACAGCATGTGTCCAAGTTATGTCTAGACGTTTTCCGACTGTCTATATATGTTCTCAATCCTTGAGACCAATATATCTTTGAAATTATTCAAGTCACAGAAATGAAACTTGGCACAACTATTAATTACATTGTCTCCCTGAACTCTCCCCTCTACCCTCCTTTTCAGGTATTATTCCTGAACCAAAGACAAGCTAAAATATTATATTTAAAATTTAGTGATTTTAATACAAATAGTCACGCATATGAGCGGGTTGCCGCGCAAAAAGCGCGGTTGCGGCGCCAGCTCAACAATGGATTTCATACCAAAACTGCTCCCGGGGAAGCCCGGACATCCCCTGGACAAGGACAGAACCGCTATAATAGCTCATTTTCCCGATGACCGTGACGTCGAGTATATTATGTCGAGGGTGAGAGATCTTAGTGGAACGGGATACAGTGTGTACCGGGACTTTCCACGTGAGGTGCGACAAAAGCGGGCGCTACTGGCTGCAGTGAGAGAGGAGGTCGGTCGCGTTGCCGGTTGGAAGAGGATGCCGATGGTGTTCGACCATCTCACTATAAGTGGCTGCAGATTCACTTGGGAGAACGGAGAGCTTAAGGCTGGTGATATGGACGGAGCAGAGAAGCTACAAAAACTTTTCAAAAATGACTTTTCTGAATTCCTGAAAAATCTCAAAGAAAACGGACCTCAAAGGCGCCAACGAGAGTTTGAAGGAAACTCCCTACAGTCCAAGAACGTCAGGTCAACTGCTGAGCAGATGGATGTGGTGATGAGAGGGGCAGCGCCAGCGAAGGCAGCGAGCAGCGAGTCATCTGCAACCTCAACCCAGCCTCTGGACCCAGCAACAACAGGGCCGCCGCCGCCGCCGCCGGCGCCAGCCGCAGCTGCCGTGGTCGGTGTGTGAGGAGGCCACGCCTATCTCCAGGACAGCGGACAACGTGCAACGGATCAGCAGCTGGTAACCGGTCATCGTCTCAAAATACTTAGCTATAATGTATGTGGACTTAAAAGTAAAATTTATGATTCAGATTTCCTAAACATAATAAATGATTACGATGTAGTAGTTATAATAGAATCTTTCATATCAGAGAGAGAAAAAGATCTTATTATAAATAAGTTGAATAATTTTGAAGTAAATTTTAAGTATGCAACCAGAGTGGCAAATGTTGGTAGAAACATAGGTGGTTTAGTATTTCTAAAAAAATTGAAATCGCCCTATGCTGAAATAGTTAACTTTGTACAGGAAAATAACTGTTTTTTATTTGAATTTTGTTTAGGACCATCTAACAATGAGAAAATTGTACTTCTTCCAGTTTACTTAAATTATAATGATTGGGATTTAGATTTTGCTACTATGGAACATTTTATTCGTAAAAATGAAAAACATAACCTAATTTTAATAGGAGATCTTAATGGGCGTATCGGGTGTGAGCAGAGTTTTTCTGATAACATTATTGAAAGTATTAATTGTAATTTAACTAATGACCGTAATTCAAAAGATTTAATAATTAATGCTCGAGGGCGTAAACTATTGGAATTAATGGAAAATTCAGGCTTGGTGATATTAAATGGAAGAACTATGGGTGACGAAAATGGAGAATTTACTTTTTTAGGTGTAATGGGAAGCTCGGTGATTGATATCGCGGCAGCTTCTGTAGGTTGTTTACATTTAGTGGATGATTTTAAGGTAGTAAACCATCCCGGCTCAGATCATTGCCCTACTGAATTAAGTTTGTTTATCAAGAAACCGGTTGCTGTGGGTGTTGAGGGGGTGGAGGGGGAGGGTGTGAAACCTCTTCCTCTGCTGCCAAAGTTAAAGTGGACAGCCAAGGACAGTCGTTTTTATCGCGAAAAAGTTGAAAGAAAAACTCAAAACTTTGTGATTACAAATGACAATCAAAAGGATATTTCCAAATTGGTCGAAATTGTTCATGGGTCAGCTAGTTATAATTCCTTCTCAACAAAACACAATAAAACTTTCAAACAGCCGTGGTTTGATTCAGATTGTTTTTCTCAGAGAAAACGGGTTTTCAAATTTTTAAATATGTTTCGCCGAAGAAATAACGATGAGATTAAAGCTACATATTTAGAGGAAAGTAGAAAATACAAGGCCTTATGTCTTGATAAAAAGAGAGCTTATTGTAATAATTTAATTGAAAATATGACACAAGCAAATGACTCAAAAGCTTTCTGGTTTGCCGTGAATAGTTTTAAAAAGAAACAAGATAATAAAATTGGAAATATAGCGCCGTCGGAGTGGATAAGACATTTCAGTACTCTTTTAAACCCTCCTTTATTAGCAGATAAGATTCAGTTTGCCGAGCCGTTGATCGTAGATGAATATTTAGATAAAGATTTTAGTGTAGAGGAACTTAAAACAGTATTAACAAAAGTTAAGAATAATAAAGCGCCAGGAACTGACAGAGTTCCATACGAGTTTTTCAAAATGCACCTGATATATTTATCAATAAATTGCTTACGGTCTATAATAATATTTTTAGAACTGGTATTGTACCAGATTCCTTTAAGAAATCCATAATTTATCCACTGCATAAAAAGGGGGACGTTAATTTAGTAGGAAATTATAGAGGTCTGTCATTTATAGATTGCGTCGGTAAAGTATTTATTAGCCTGGTAAATAATAGATTGACGGGGTGGTTAAATAATAATAAGTTATTTACAGAATACCAAGCGGGGTTTAGAAGGGGATATTCGACAATTGACAATATTTTTAACTTAATTTGCATGGCGCATTTAAGTTTATCTGAAAATAAAGGAAAATTATTTACTTTTTTCGTAGATTTTTCAAGCGCATTTGATACTATAGATAGAGAAGCGTTAGCTTACAAATTGTTGTGCATGGGAATATCTTCAAAAATGTCAAAAGTATTTCGAAATTATTATGACGGCACTTCCGCGTCGGTATGGTGTGCCAAAGTTGTGACAGCTCCTTTTAACACCTCCACAGGCCTCAGGCAGGGCTGTATAGCAAGTCCGACCAATTTTGCTTTGTTTGTTAATGATCTACCTGAGGTGCTGCAAGGAGGTTGTAATTTTGGGGGGAAACGTGTAAATATTCTTCTGTATGCCGACGACATTGTCCTCCTGGCACCTACGGCAGCCGGTCTCCAACACATGATCAACAGGCTTGAAGGGTATTGTGATACTTGGAACCTCCAAGTAAATTTATCCAAGTCAAAAATTATGGTATTTAGGAGAGGTGGCAGGCTTGGTTCAGATAATAATTGGTGGTATAAAGGAACAAAAATAGAGGTAGTAAATAAATATAAATATTTGGGTGTGACCTTTACCAGTACATTGTCGTGGGAGCCTCATTTCAAAGATAAAGCTGCAGCATCGAAAATGACTATTCATTCTATATGGAGTAATTTGATTGATAATAATATAGTTCCAGTATCCTCAAAAGTGGCCTGTTATAATTCAGTAGTGAAAGCCTTGTTGTGTTATGGAGCGCAAGTTTGGGGGTTTATAAATAGCAAAACTATCGAGTCTGCTCAAAACTTCTTTGTCAAGAAAATGTTTAAATTGCCAAAAAACACACCGGACTACGTTTTATATTTGGAATGCCAGTTTGAAAAGGTTTATCTTTACACTCTGGGTTTACACATAAATTATTTAATTAAGGCGCTGTCTTTGGCAGATGATAGACTCCCTTGCATTTTGGCAAAACAAATTATCCTCAAAAAAACTTTTTGGTGCAAAGATTTAATAAAGCTGAGCGAGCATAGGGGTTCTCTTTTAAACTTTGATGTTAATAATTTGGCCAGTCTCAATTCACAACTGATTAGGCTTTTGGAGGGGGAGAGGGACGCCTGGCGACGTGAGTGCGAGGGCAAGGCGCTCACAAGCCGTTATCACCAGCAGTATCTGGACATTGACCTCCACCTCGGCGATCGATCTTTCCTCAAAGACAACTTAGATATTCTTTCTATTTCATGGATAATTAAGGCTCGAGCTGAGTTAGTAAATCTTAATTACAAGCCGTGGATGGGGAACTACAATATGAATTGTTCTTTATGTAATCTTGGGGAAATTGAGACAGTGTTTCATTTCGTTGCCGAATGTCCAATTTTTAGAAATATTAGATCTTTCTGGTTTAAAAAACAATTTTTAACTAAAAACGAATTTTTACAATATTTAAATGGGAAGGACTGGCGGGCACTAGTAAACTATTTAAAAGAGGCATGGGCAGAAAGATGGAATTTAGTTGTGGAATTCAATTATTAAAATTAATAAAATTGATATTTTTTACTGTGATGTCGATCTTTGTAGTTATATGAAATAAAAGTGTATTTTTCCTTTAGGGTATAATCAATGTCATTAATTCGAGATAAGTTTATTTAAGTTAGATTAAAACTAAAGGTTATGTGTTTATATCCGTTCGCTAGTTTTATTTGAAAAGAAATCATTTTATTTAAGTAATTGAACATTTTTTCGTCAGTATGGTTTTTTTTCTGTCTAAATTGGTTTTCATGTAGGGGTCCTCACACCACATTTTATTTTATATTTTTTGTGTTTTTCTTTATAAGTATAGTGTAATTATACAGTTAGTATTTTGCCAACCAAAACAGACGGTCTAGAACCATTGTTTTATGTGCATGTTCTACTGTAATTGTTGTAAATCTAACTGGGTCAATAAAGCACTTTTTGATTGATTGATTGATTGATTGATTGCTCCCGGGGAAGCGGTCTGACCGTGACTAGCCTCGGTTATATCGCTCTATCTCGCTTATTTATAAACAAACTTTCATGATTTTTACATCGTTGGATTTTAAATTAAATTTTGGAAAAAACCACATAAGAACATAAACTTTGCTACCTTATGAAGGTAGTTTTTATGTAATTTAAGGTTAAAGATTTTAATTGGCCATCATTTTGAAAACATGAATTATAAAAAGTTGATTATTTTTTCTAGCTAGGTCTTTACTTCAAAAAGCTGTGTACCGAATTTCCACCTATTACCTCAAGCCGTTCTTAATTTAAAAATTATTCTTAAAAATACAAAATGGCGGCTGTACATGTAACTATGGTGTTTTGGAATTTTGTAATATGATATTTTGATTTTGGCTTAATACCTGAAAAGGAAGAGAGTTCAGAGACACCCTGTATTAAGTCGCAAATGCAAGTGAATTTCTACATTTCAAACTTTTACTGTTTCAAGTTTCAAGATGGCTGTAATTAAAAATGTTCAAAGCTAAATATTTTTAAAAGCTGTAAATTTTACAAACTTTTGCAAACTAACAAAAAATTGCATTATTTAATTACCGGAGTAAAAATAGTCTACTAATGGGCAGTGGAGAAATAAAAATCTTATTTTGAGAAAACACGGGTTTCGCTCGTAATCTTAGGCCTATGTAAATCTTTATGATTTAAAAATGTAAAAACTTAGATTAATTCGTTGTTTCTGATTTGATCATTATAAACCAAACTTGGTTTCAACTTTTTTGTTTGCAGTTTTTAAGATATTTAGGTTTGAAAATTTTAAATGGCCGCCATTTTGCAACAATAAACGTTAGAAATGTCCAAATTCATTTGCATTTGTGCCTTAACGCACTTAACAGTTGTGCCAAGTTTTAATTCCGTACCTTAAATAACTTCAAAGATATAATTGATCAACTAAAAATTCATATACAGACAAACAGTTGAAAAACGGCTAGAGATAGGCAAAGTCGGTCATGCATGGTTGTGGCATCTGCAAGCATGGCTCGGCGGCCGCGAGGCTTGGTCCCGTCACCCCGCCCGCCGGCCGCCGCTTCAAACGATGTTTTGCGTTTGCGTTTGCATCCTTTTGGTCGCTACTATTACGTACGAATAAGAATCGCGCTCGTAGGTTTTTAAATCACAATTATTGAACATATTGCGCGGGAATTTAAACCGATATTTTAGGTACGTATCTGTTCATTATTAGGAGGCCTATATTATTTTTATTCAACCTAAACGTTTACGCAACTAACATTTTAGCGCGGAAGGACTCGCGGCGCGAGGCCCTCCTCAGCGCGGGGCCTGGAGCGGCCGCTCCACTCGCTCCACCCAATAAGGACGGCACTGATTTTGATATATTTCTAACCCAGGAACAATGCCCTGAAATATTGGTAGGGAGTTCTGAAACACCCTGTATATCTTTGATTTGCCATATATAATGTTACAGAACGAATGGAAAGAATAAATATTTTTGGTATAACAATACATCCTACTACTTGCCGTACTACAAGTAACATTTTTTAGATTCCTTAGAATCTCCAGTTTTGACTATTTTCAATTGAAATATAACAACAAAGAGGACAAATATATTGTTAACACATTAAATACTTACATAAAAATCGATCAAATTTAGTACCTCTATACGCATACAATAATAAGAAAGGATAGTTTCTATTTATTTCACTTATAAATATAATAATAAACAATACCAATTAAGGTTGTATTATATCAAGCATCATTTATAAATTGTTGTTTAACTTATTTATATATTTAAGCTCCTAATCTTTGACCTAATGATTTGAAGAGCCAACTTTTTAAAGAACCTGTAAGGCAAATAAATAAATACATAATGAACATATAACATTGGTATGTATATAATTACAATTTATTTCACTTGTAAATGGTCATATTTCTTACTTCGGTAACTTAACAGTTTTGAAAACACAGTACATTTGATAAAGAGAAGGAAATATAAATAATTAATAAGTACAAATACACTGTGTATGCACACGCTCCTACACTGGAGTAACAAGTTTCTTTTGTCTGTGTAGGGAAATAATTATGATAAGGTTTCTGCTACACAAAAACTTCACATAGCCTACCGATAGTAAACTTCAACTGATTGACAACGTAAATTACTCCGAAAACTTACTTGCGTCCATCCGTAAATGACTGTTATAAGTTACAAAAAGCTATATAGGCCTATTCACTAGTTGCTTGGGGGTGAAAAACAATCTGCGAAGTTCGCCGTAAAAATGTGCTGTAATGACA